>CM056053.1:334361723-334444223 GCA_029574335.1 Rana kukunoris | reverse complement strand
ACTCAGTCATACAACATTGTACCCATTTGAAATTTTTGTCCTTTTTTTTCACACAAATAGAGCTTTCTTTTAGTGGTATTTGATCACCTCTGGGTTTTTTATTTTTTGCGCTATAAAAGAAAAACGACTGAAAATTCTGTAAAAAAAAAAAACTTGTTTCTGTCATATTAGCAGGTTATTTCTCACACACAGCATATGCATACCACAAATTACACCCCAAAACACATTCTGCTATTCCTCCCGAGTATGGCGATACCCCATGTGTGGGACTTTTACACAGCGTGGCCACATACAGAGGCCCAACATGCAGGGAACGCCATTAGGCGTTCTGGAACACCCAGACCAATTCTGACATTTCTCTCCTACATGGAAAAATCATCATTTATTTGCTAGAAAATTACATAGAACCCCAAAACATTATATATGCTTTTTTTAGCAAAGACCCTAGAGAATACAATGGCGGCCGTTACAACTTTTTATCTCGCACGGTATTTTCGCAGAAATTTATTGAACGCGTGTTTTTTTAAAAAAAAACTGTTTTGTGCTTAAAACAAAACAAAACAGTAAAGTTGGCCCAATTTTTTTTCATAATGTGAAAGATGAAGTTACGCCGAGTAAATAGATACCCAACATGTCACACTTCAAAATTGCGCACACTCGTGGAATGGCGCCAAACTTCGCTACTTAAAAATCCCCATAGGCGGTATTGCAGAGTATTGGGGTATTGCAAAGTATCATGCAGGGTATTGGGGTATTGTCGAGTATTGGGGTATTGCCGAGTACTGGGGTATTGCCGAGTATTGGGGTATTGCCGAGTACTGGGGTATTGCCGAGTATTGGGGTATTGCCGAGTATTGGGGTATTGCCGAGTACTGGGGTATTGCCGAGTATTGGGGTATTGCCGAGTACTGGGGTATTGATGAGTACTGGGGTATTGCCGAGTATTGGGGTATTGCCGAGTACTGGGGTATTGCCAAGTACTGGGGTATTGTTGAGTACTGGGGTATTGTTGAGTACTGGGGTATTGCTGAGTACTGGGGTATTGCTGAGTATTGGGGTATTGCTGGGTATTGTTGGGTACTGGGGTATTGTTGGGTATTGGGGTATTGTTGGGTATTGTTGGGTACTGGGGGATTGCTGGGTACTGGGGGATTGCTGGGTACTGGGGGATTGCAGAGCTGGGATGGATTGAAGGATGGCTGGATCTGTGACTGCATTTGTCACAGATCCAGCCACAGCTCAGCTGCTGACACCCCGCTCCCCCCTCTCCTTACACACTGTACCGAACGGTACAGAGAGGAGACGCAGGAGAGGGAGGAACCGGCGTCATCAAATGACGCCGGTTTGTTTACAAGTGATCGCGCCGTCATCCCCATAGGCGGTATTGCAGAGTATTGGGGTATTGCAAAGTATCATGCAGGGTATTTTTGAGTATTGGGGTATTGCCGAGTATTGGGGTATTGCCGAGTACTGGGGTATTTCCGAGTATTGGGGTATTGCCGAGTATTGGGGTATTGTCGAGTACTGGGGTATTGCCGAGCATTGGGGTATTGCCGAGTATTGGGGAATTGCCGAGTACTGGGGTATTGCCGAATATTGGGGTATTGCCGAGTACTGGGGTATTGCCGAGTATTGGGGTATTGCCGAGTATTGGGGTATTGCCGAGTACTGGGGTATTGCCGAGTACTGGGGTATTGTTGAGTACTGGGGTATTGCTGAGTACTGGGGTATTGCTGAGTATTGGGGTATTGTTGGGTATTGTTGGGTACTGGGGTATTGTTGGGTACTGGGGTATTGTTGGGTATTGGGGTATTGTTGGGTATTGTTGGGTACTGGGGTATTGTTGGGTACTGGGGGATTGCTGGGTACTGGGGGATTGCTGGGTACTGGGGGATTGCAGAGCTGGGATGGATTGAGGGATGGCTGGATCTGTGACTGCATTTGTCACAGATCCAGCCACAGCTCAGCTGCTGACACCCCGCTCCCCCCCCTCTCCTCGCACACTGTACCGAACGGTACAGAGAGGAGACGCAGGAGAGGGAGGAACCGGCGTCATCAAATGATGCCGGTTTGTTTACAAGTGATCGCGCCGTCATGACGGGCGATCGAGTGGTATCAATGGCCGCTATCAGCGGCCATTTACCGTGATCCGTGATGCGCCGGGTCTTCTAGACCCGGCGAGCAGGGACACTTTCGCGAGCGCGTCCCAGGGGACGCGCAATCGCGGAAGTGAAGGACGACATCCCAGGGACGTCGTCCCAAGATAACTCCACCGCGCCGTAGCAGTAAAATGCTTATGGCGCGGTGGGAAAGTGGTTAAACTCCATCAGAAAACCATTTTTGGGTTCAAAAGTCTGGCCAACTGATCTCCCTTCAGATGAAAATCCACAGAAAAGTTTATTTGGCTTTACTCAGCACAAAAAAAGCTGCTTCACTAACTACACTCACTGCATTCTGCAAATCTTGTGTTTATACTATAAACAAAAGATTTGCATTCTGTATTCAAAGACAATACAGAATGCCAATCTTTTGTTTATACTATAAACAGAAGATTTGCATTCTGTATTCAAAGACAATACATAATGCCAATATTTTGTTTATACTATAAACAGAAGATTTGCATTCTGTATTCAAAGACAAAACAGAATGCCAATCTTCTGTTTATACTATAAACAGAAGATTTGCATTCTGTATTTTGAATACAAAATACAAACAGAAAAGTCATTCAAACAAAATACAGCATGCAAATCTTTTGTTACAGATTTCATTTTCGTTCTTTTGCCGTTTTCGTTTTGTCGTATTTCCGTCGGATCGTTCGTTCGTATTTGCGGTCATTTGTTATGCGGGTCATTCGTAATCCCGTCGTTTTCGTATTTTGGTGCTTTCATTTTTTCGTTTGTACACATTATCCCGCGGGTACGAAAATTAACATTTTCGTACGAAAAAAAACATTCGTACGAACGGGAATGCACATATCTAAAAAACAGCATGTCATGTGTATTTCATTAAGCAGGGCGGGTGACGTCATTAGAAGCAGCCCGTCGCCCAGTAAATGTTACGTTCAAAGAACTTCATCAGCGAGGTCGGCAAGTCGGGTGTGATATTTGTCAAAAATCAGGACACTTAGCACGTCAATGTGAGACATACACAAATGTTAAAAAAGCTTATGCGTTTTCAGACATGATGAATGGCAGAACTAACATGTGGGGTCAAAAGGTCAAAAACAATGTGGGTCCTGTCGGCACGCCTGAGGTACCAAAAGATGCAAGTTCTGAGCCTAGCAAGAATGTGAATGAAGCGAGGGTGGGGCAGGAAGCTGATAAGGCCACTTCAGCAGAAGGAGTGGTTGATGGTGGTACTGACCCCCATATCGTGGACATGGTGCAAGGTGTAGGTCAGGCTGGAGAAGATGGAATGGACACAGGTACAACTACTGATCAGGATGTAGTGGTGGGGTGCTATGAGACAGATGCAGCCCTGGTTCCCTTACCAGGACCCTTAAAGTAACACTAAAGTCAGATTTTTTTTTCTTAAAATAACAAACATGGTATACTTACCTCCACTGTGCAGCTCGTTTTGCACAGAGTGTCCCGGAAAGCTGTCTTCTGGGGTCCCTCGGTGGCTGTCTCAGGTCCTGCTCACAAAAGCATTCCACCTTAATGCGAGGGAGCTCGCACGGTGGAAAGCTTTTACGAGCGTGCTCCCGTGATACAGCGGCGGAGATAGCCGCCGACTGTATCACTCGGCCCCGCCCGCCGGCACGCCGCGCCGTGCCGTGCCAGCCTAGCCAATCAGCGGCCAGGCTGGGAACCGAAGAGGATGACGTGGACACGCCTGGGAATTTCAAACGGTCAAATGTTTTTTGACCTTAATGCATAGGATGCATTAAAGTAAAAAAACGTTTACCTTTACAACCCCTTTAAGTGGACTATCTTCAAGTGAAGCAGAGGATGAAGATGAGGAATATGAAGAAGAGGATGAAGAGGAGATGGATGAAGAAAGTGGAAGTCTAGCATGTGGTCAAGTTGTGGTGCGCTCAACTGGAGAAGATGAGGAGTTGTCCTCCAAAAGGTTTAGATGTGAAGAAGGAGGGGAGGAAAGTGGGAACCCAGTAATACCCACTCACGGGGGATCGGAACTTGCTACTGATTCTGCCGGTTTTCCTATAGATGTTAGAAGATATTTCAATGTACGAGATCCAAGATTGTAGTTTTTTTCTCTTTAAGAAAGTATTATGGCAGACCTACTTTTTTGGTTAATAATGGTGCTTACAATAAGTACTATTAATGTAAGAAGTATAAATTCAGCATGGAGGAGGAGGGCTGTGTTTGATGAGTTAAAAAATCTTGAAGTAGATGTGTTTTGTTTACAAGAATTTTGCGTGGAGTATGATCCTGAACAATCAGAATGGGGGTTTGGAAGTTGTGTGTGGTCTCCATTGTGTGTGTCCCGTAATGAAGGAGTAGGTGTGCTGTGCAAAAATAGAGATGTAAAAATATTATCGTATGAATGTATTGTACCTGGTAGACTGCTGTTATGTCATATGGAACATCAAGGGACTAAGTTCAGATTATTTAACCCTCCTCTTGTGTTAGGGTCAGAACCGACCCGTTTTCAGGTTTTGAATGTCTATAAGTATCACATAAATTTGTTTATTGCATCAAGATTTTTTTACTTTGTCAGGAACCTCTATTTAAACAATGTAATAGAAAAAGAATCCTTTTCACTAAATTATAAAATACTGTGGTGAAAATTAAGACGTTTATGATGTTAGGGTCAATTCTGACCCAGTTATAATATGAGATTTTAGGACACTAATAAGTGCCAAAACTGAAATCATAAACACTCTCTCTGCTTAGTAACACTGACAGCCAATCACCTCTCAACCCTGTGAGCTGTAGTTAGGGAGGGGCCTAACTCTTTGCCTGCTTGTCTGCTTCTCTAAATAAAGTAAAGAAACATAGGACCAATACATGTCAGAGTTGCTGACTTTATTTTACCATTTTTTTTATTTGAAAATGAGAGGTAAGCTATTAAAAGAAAGGTCTAAGGGGTCACACCAAAAATATTAAAACCAATCTTTTCAAGGATAAAGAAGCCTAACAAGATAACCAAAAGTTAAGAAACAAATTGGATGATAAATAATTGTTCAGAGGGTATTTTATGGCTGATTTAAGACACGGGTCAAAACCGACCCGTTAACATCATGGATAGTAACAGAAAGCCAACATAAGAGGAGGGTTAATGTGGATCGGCAAGCAACACTACCACCTGGGTCACCAAACATCTCCACAATGTCCCATGGAAGTGTTCCGCTCCCATGGAAGTACCCCCCTACCCACCCGACATCCCTGGCCCTGAATCCCAGCATTTCAAAATTCCTGGCCTTTGACATGCTGTCATTCCGTCTGGTGGAGATGCAGAGTTTTAAAAGCATGATAGCATTGGCTGTCCCACAGTACGTCATGCCCAGCCGCCACTACTTTTCCAGGCGAGCCATCTCTTCCCTGCACAACCAAGTGGGGAACAAAATCAGGTGTGCACTGCGCAACGCCATCTATCGCAAGGTCCACCTAACTACGGATACGTGGACCAGTAAGCACGGTCAGGGACGTTATATATATCCCTAATAGCACACTGGGTAAATGCAGTGGCGGCTGGGCCTGAGACGGATAGCAGTTTGGCGCATGTCCTTCCACCACCGAGGATTGCAGGGAGCTTCAGTTTGCCTCCTGTTGCTAACTCCTCCTACTCCGCTTCCTCATCCTCTACTGCCTCCTCATGCGGTCAGCGTAACACATTCACCACCAACTTCAGCACAGCCATGGGTAAACGACAGCAGGCAGTTTTAAAACGTTCCTGTTTGGGGGAAAAACCCCACACCGCGCAGGAGTTGTGGAGGGACATGGAAAAACAGACCGATGAGTGGTTGGCGGCAGTGAGCCTCAAGCCGGGGCTGGTGGTGTGCGGTAATGGGCGAAATCTCGTAGCAGCTCTGGGCCTAGCCGGTTTGACGCACATCCCTTGACTGGCGCATGTGCTGAATTTGGTGGTGCAGAGGTTCCCTAAAAATTACCCCGATATGCCACAGGTCCTGCAGAAAGTGCGGGCCGTCTGTGCGCACTTTCGGCGTACCCTGCTGCTGCTCGCCTGTCAACGCTGCAACGTAACTTCAGTATTTCCGCTCACCGCCTCATTTGTGACGTGCCCACAAGGTGGAACTCCACCTTGCACATGCTGGCCAGTCTGTGCGAGCAGCAGCAGCAGGCAATATTGAAGTTTCAGCTGCAGCACACACGTGCGAGTCGCTCTGCGGAACAGAACCACTTCACCACCAATAACTGGGCCTCCATGCGAGACCTGTGTGCCTTGTTGCGCTGTTTTGAGTACTCCACCAACATGGCCAGTGCCGATGACGCCATTCTCAGCGTTACTATCCCAGTTCTATGCCTCCTTGAAAAAACGCTTTGGGTGATGATGGAAGAGGATGTGGCACAGGAGGAGGAGGAGGAGGAGGAATCAGGATCATTTATATTGGTAAAGAGGAGGCGGAAGTGAGTGAAATAAGAGAATACGGTCAAGTATTGGAAGATGCCTTAAACCCAGAGGATAAAGAAATGTTGGATTGTGAGATTACGAAACCTGAACTTTTGGATGCGGTCAAAAGTATGCAGAGAAATAAAACTCTGGGAAGAGATGGTTTGCCAGTAGAATTTTTTTAATTTGGCTGGCCCCGTGCTAGGAAAGCATTTTATTGAAATACTGAAATTCTGCAGACAAAAGAATTGTATATCGCAATCTATGAAAGAAGGTCTGATTACCTTAATTTTTAAGAAGAAAAGGGATCAAAGAGAAATAAAAAATTGGCCCCTAATTACCCTACTGAATAGCGATTATAAGATCTACGCGAAGATTTTGCACATAAAATGAGACAAGTAATAGGGAAGATGGTTGGAGAATGGCAAACGTGTGCAGTCCCTGGGCGCAGGATGTCTGATGGACTAATTATGTTGAGAGATTTATTATCCCATTTACAGTCGAATAACAAGGCTCTGACAGTGGCCGGAATTGACCTGGAGAAGGCATATGATAAAGTTTCACATACATTTTTCTTTTCGTGCTTGCAGAGTCTTGGGATTCCAAGTGCAGTTGGGGATACCTTGAGGAGCTTATACACTGGGATTACAAGTCAGATACTAGTGAATGGAAGATTGTCACCAACGGTTGATATTTTGTCTGGGGTCAGACATGGATGTCCCTTATCCCCTATTTTGTTTATTTGCGTTGTTGAACCTTTGTTGAGATATGTCCAAAAAGACAAAGTGATGAAAGGGTTTTTCCTACCAGGAGGGGATGGTACTAAAATAAAATCATTATGTTATATGGACAATATGGGGTTCATACATGTTCATACAATCAGACATGAATATAGTGGATTTGTTGCTGAGGCTATTTTCGAATGTGTCTGGACTAAAAGTAAATTGGCAGAAGAGTCAGTTTTGTAATCTAAGTGGGATGGATAATGTACGTTGCGAGAAAACCTCGAAAACGGAGTCGATAACAGTACTGGGCATTCACTTTGAATGAAATCTTGCGAATACAGTTAATGCTGAAAAGGCCCTTGAGAAAATGCAGAAGAAAATTGAGTTTTGGAAACTAAGAAGATTAGCATTCACAGGAAAAGGGTTGATTTCAAAGGCAGTATTGCTCCCTCTGATGCTCTTTTTTTCAGTAGTATTCCCGCCAAGTAATGCATGGTTTAAAAGATTTGAAATGCACATTGTACTAGTATGGCCTGTGGGACCCAGAGGCTCTTGAAGGATGCGGGGTACTCCTTTTTCAGCTTCACCAATGACTCTTGCGTCTAGGGTCATCCTATGTCCACTAGGAGCATAGGATGACTGAGAAATTATATCTTGAATTACATGAGATGGGACAGTAATGATAATTCACAATGTATTGCAGGATATCTTGAAATATTACAGGTGGTTACTTCTGAACCCAACCGGTCAATAGAGTGATTCATTCAATGTGGGGACACATACTGTTAAGGTGTTAATTAAGTCCGGCTCCTAAGATATTTCATTGTGTGATGCTAATTATCACTGTATTGTGTGAAGGTTCTATTGATGATAATATGTGTTGGGAGTTAGCACATGCTAAAGGTCAGACATCTGACTTATGTTTCCTAAAGGAATGTGTATTGTTTAGCAGGTAAGAATAGCTTATCGCGGAGTCAGAATGTCTGTCTTAGGCCGCGTACACACGAGCAGACAGATTTGTTCAAATCGGTCGGGCCGACCGATTTGAACAAATCTGTCTGCTGGGGACATATTGGTTTGATCGTGAACACACGATCAAACCAAAACCCCCACCGCCAGATGGCGCGGTGACGTGGCGGTGACGTTGACGCCGCCACGTCACCGCACCAGGAAGTAAAACACTTCCGCGCATGCGTCGAAACCATTCGGCGCGTGTGCGAGAAGACATGTCTGCTGGTTAGCGTACTAACCAGCAGACATGTCGGGTGGACGGGTTCCCAGCCGACAGATTTCAAAGCATGCTTTGAAATCTGTCGGGTGGCCAAATCCGTCGGCTCGCCCGTACACACGGTCGAATCTGTCTGCTGAGACGGTTGGGCTGACCGTTTCCAGCAGATAGATTTGATCGTGTGTACGCAGCCTAAGATGTGGATTGAGAGGGACTCGTTAGTACACATTGTATGATGTTGTGGGTGGAGTGTGTCATTGTCCCTTTGATTACTGCAGCATGCTTTTTGGTTGCTAACTGTATAAAAAGCCTGAGTTTTACCATTAACCACTTAAGACCCGGACCAATACGCTGGTAAATGACCCAAGGTGTTTTTGCGATTCGGCACTGCGTCTCTTTAACAGACAATTGCGCGGTCGTGCGACGTGGCTCCCAAACAAAATTTGCGTCCTTTTCTTCCCACAAATAGAGCTTTCTTTTGGTGGTATTTGATCACCTCTGCGATTTTTATTTTTTGCGCTATATACAAAAATAGAGCGACATTTTTGAAAAAAAAAAACACTATTTTTTACTTTTTGTTAAAAAAAAATCAAATAAACTAAATTTTAGTCAAACATTTAGGCCAAAATTTATTTAGCCACATGTCTTTAGTAAAAAAAAAAATCGCAATAAAAAAAATAGCTACCTAGCGGGAACAGCGACACTCATACAGCGATCAGAAAAATGATCGCTTAGTGACGCTGGCAAAAGGGAGTGAAAGGGTTAACTAGGGCGGTGATCAGGGGGTTAAAACTTTATTAGGGGGGGTGGGGGGGCTATCCGGAACCTAACACTAACTGATTTTACACTGCCTGTCACACTGACACTAAATGCAGTGATTAGATCACTGCATTCAGTGACACTGTGACAGGGGGGGGGGGTGGGGGGTCAGATCGCAAGGGGTTAAGTGTGCCTATGTGAGTGTGTGTCAGTGTAATGTTGGTGCACACTTACTGTTAGGTGTTTCTCCCATCGCAGCGGTTGGAAATACCGCTGCGATGGGAGATTACATCACTTCCCCCTTCCTGTGTTTACACAGGAGGAGGAAGTGACAGGAGACTGGGAGCGCGCGCATTGGCTGGGAGCGATCGCGGGGGGCGGGTAAATGCCGACATCGGCCCGCTCGTCCCGGATCACTCCCAGAGCCAGGGGGACCCCCGCACACCGCGGAAGGGGTCCCGATGGGACCCCTGAACCGCACTTAGGCGGGGACGTAAATTTACGCCCTTGTGCCTGTACGAGCCATTCTGTGGCCGTATATGTGCGTGCGGGGGTCCTTAAGTGGTTAAAAGGTATATCTGTTTGGAACCAAAAAACAGAGCTGTGTGTCTCGTTTGTTTGGGGTATTCTTATGGGTCCTGTCTGCTGCATTGTGGAGTGTCGATAAGCTGTCGTGGGTTGGTGGAATGGAATATCGTAACGGTGTTAACCCCTGACCGTTACAATTGGTGGCAGTAGTGGGATGATTCCACAGTCGCCATGGAAGAGGAATTCAGAAGGAGGTTACAAGAGATGCGGATACAGCACAGAGGACCAGTATCAGAGGAGGCCCTGCTGGGATGGTCGGATTTGATCCGTTGCCAACTCTGGAAGGAAGCGCTAGATCTTGAGCAGCAACACCAGGGAAAGGTCCTCCCCTCCATCCATGTAAGGTCCTGGCCGCAGTATGACGTACGAATGCCATTGTTGGGGGAACAACCGAAGCAGGAGTGGATAGCGGAGTTAAGCAGGCTGATCCGGGCAGAGATGCAGCTGGACTAGAGCTACAGAGCCCTCTGGTGGTATGTAGCCCAAGAGTGCCCGTGGTCAGTGGATGACAGCCCCACTGAAGGCTATGACTATGATGACCTGGGATTGTTGTATTGGAGGATGTCCAGTGATCCTGAGTTTGGGGATGATCGGGAGTGGCGCTTGGAGGAAATAATGGATCACAGAGAGCAAAAATTGAATGTCTCCAAAGGGCACTGGTTACAGAAAGATTTGGAGTTTCTGGCCGTTCAGGAATGGGAGCTGGAGATTGCCCACAGACATCTGATAGACTCTGCTCAGCAGCAGGGTGGGGCTCCCGTTGCCTGGGACTATGAGAAAATTTCAGATGACAACTCGGAAATCCTGGCTGATGATTTGGCAGTGGAAAATATGGAGATTGCCATCCTTAAAGCCGAAGCGGATGATGTGGAGTGCTGAATCACTGGCAGCAGGGCAGGATGCTACTGACCGCTGCACACAACTGCAGCTTGAGCTGATATCGGGGGATGGGACTGTGGTCTCCACTCACAGCAACCCAGCAAAAGAGCTGGCAACAGAGCAGAGTGCCACAGCCCTCTGCTCCCAACTAACAGAAGAGGGAGTTCCTGTGGTAGTGGATGGGACTTCGATCTTCACTGACACAACCCCAGAAAATGGTGTGGCACTTGAGCACTTGTATACCCCAGGGATGGGGGGTAGTTGGCCCAGAACCCAAACAGCATTATGAACTGAGCCCAGCCACCCTGTCTTCTCTCCAGTGGCTGGAAGGACACCAGGGAGAAGGGCCAGTCCAGGCCTCTCCCCAGCGGCAGGCATGTTCTCTGAGAGAGGCAGAGGTTGTCTGGGTGAGTAATGCTTTGTTTGGAGCAATTTATTTGGGGTACTGTATGGATACCAGCATTGGAGGAATGGAACTATGGACTAATTCGGAGTCAACCCAGTCTGAGGTCCCCTCCTGTGTTAGTCTCCTGCCGAAAGGGGAGAGATGTAACGATATGGCCCGTGGGACCCAGAGGCTCTTGAAGGATGTGGGGTACTCCTGTTTCAGCTTCACCAATGACTCTTGTGTCTAGGGTCATCCTATGTCCACTAGGGGCATAGGATGACTGAGAAATGATATCTTGAATTACATGAGATGGGACAGTAATGATAATTCACAATGTATTGCAGGATATCTTGAAATGTTACAGGTGGTTAATTCTAAACCCAACCGGCAATAGAGTGATTCATTCAATGTGGGCACACATACTGTTAAGGTGGTAATTAAGTCTGCTACTGTCATGTAAATTAACCTTAGTTTGGCTTCTAAAGACCTGTTTATTGTGTGATGCTAATTAACACTGTTTGTGTGGATTTCTGTTGGTGATGGATGTGGATTGGCACCATCTAAAGGTCAGATGTCTGACTTATGTTTACTAAAGGAATGTGTATTGTATTGAGGTGAGATAAGCTGAAGTCATAACATCTGCAGTGTCAGCTATAGTAATTAACTCATGTAGATTTGGTGCCAGAAATCTACCCAAGATAATGTGTATTGGAGGCTCGTTAGCACCCATTGTATGATGTTGTGGGTGGAGTGTGTCATTGTCCCTTTGATTATTGCAGCATGCTTTCTACTATATAAAAAGAGCCTGAGTTTGTCATTAAAACCTATTCATTTGGAACCAGAGAACAGAGCTGTGTGTCTCGTTCTTCTGGGGGAATTCTTATGGGTCCTGTCTGCTGGATTGTGGAGTGTCGATAAGCTGTCGTGGGTTGGTGGAATGGATTTTCGTAACAGCGTTAACCCCTGACCGTTACACACATGTGTAGATTTTTTGGGGGGTCTAAAATGGAGAGGGTGAAGAGAGAAATAATCATAAAAGAATGTAAAAACGGAGGATACAGTGTCCCTGACTTGAGAATATTCCTGGATATGCATTATTGGTTAAATTGTCACAACATTTTCAAGAGTGGAAATATAACTGCAAAGATGATGCAGTACTTGGCTGGTTGGGAAATAGCAAATTGGGATTGGTGTAAAATCGATTTGACCAAGCCAAAGGCTTTCATAGTACCTGTTTTTTATTTAAAATTGAAGAGTTTTTTTGAGAAATATAAGTTAAAGAAGATGGAAGATGGATCTACAGACCAAGCTAAGCTATTGAGATGGTTGAGAAAAGAGGAGACGGTATGCAATATCTTTAACTTTCCTTCTAAGGAAGCACAAGGAGTTTGGAGTAAAATTAGTTGGGGAGGCGTGTCCAATAGACAGAAAGAAATTGCTTGGCAGACTTTTCATGAATGTTTGATGACAAAATATTTTCTAAAATCACAAGATTTATGTAGAGAAGAGATGTGTCCAAGGGATGGATGTGCTTCAATGGAGACAGTATACCATGTTTTTTGGGACTGTAAGTTTGTAACCAAAATAAGAAGAAAACTCTATATTTTTTTTAAAGATGTTCTGGGAGTAGGATTATAACATCAACATCCGTTAGGGAAGAGAAAAAGCTGACGGAAAGAAGAGAGAGAACCCTTTCGGTATCAGGCCTGGATATAAACAGGACAGTCTCGCCCTCAGTAGTATCAATTGTTGAGACTCGTCGCCACTCCTGCTTGGTAGCCAAGTCGCCACTTCAGATCTCTGGGAGGAACAGATCTCTCGCCTAGATCTGGCTCTAGGGCCTCTGCCACAGGCCAAGTACTTTAAATGGATTAGATAGATGAACAGTAGAATTCTTTAGGTCTAGGTCACCGGGTGACAGCAAAGTGTACCTGTCAGCATTCCGGTCACCAGATCCACGATTGGTTCGTTCAGGCCCTGTTGGACAACCTGCCTCCGGGTTCCCCTCAAGCCGATCCCCCAATCACACGGCACCCACCCTGGTATCCTCTCAAAAGAACCGGGGACCCAGTAAGACACTGGGATCCCTTTTACCTCTGGCTGAGGTTTGGCATTGCTTGAAATTCTGGCCAGGTGGGCCACGCTGGCGGGGTCCATGGATGCGCGCACCCTGAAGGTGGATGCCGAAACCCGGAATCGGGACCCCGCGAAGACCTGTAGAACACATGACACCCGTCACAGCTATATCCCTCCCCAGCATGCCCCGCAAGGGAAAAACTCCTCCAATTGGCTGCTGGGGAACAACTTACTCTGCCAGAACCCCTCTGGCGCCAGCTGCCGTCCAGAGATGATATCACATCCCTGGAATACAGACCGGCCCAGTGGACATTTCCGGAATGACAGGGGTCACAATTTAGACAAGTTCTATTCAATTCTAACTATTTTTTTGTATAGTGCCCATACTGAAAGTAAGGGGGCGCTACATTGAAAAGCTCATGGCGTGCAAAACACACCAAAAAAATTTCCACCCGGTGCATAAAAAATGTGCACACACATAAAGAGGTGCGACAAAAAAGTGCAAACGGGTGCTTACCTCAATTGGTCCTCCACAAGAAGGACCAACCCTGATCCCCGGGGCGTTAGGCTCCTGACAGGGACTGAGGTACTCGCATGGTCTGTTCAACTGAAGCCGACACAGACCCCATTCCTTAGAGGGTCTGTCGAAACAGAACCCTCCCAGTACTAGGTGGGGCTCCCCCAAAGGGAGACCCCATGAGAGCAGGCGAACTAAGCTAGAAGGCCATGTCCACCCAATCCCAAAACATTCAGGGCTGGCCCAAGGACCCGCACCCTACTAATCAAATGTGAACACCAAACAAAGAAACATAACAAAGGGGAAACAAAAAAAGAAAGCGGGGAAGAAGGAAGATGAGGAGAGTGAAAAAGTGACCATTGTGCAGTACAATGGCCGGCCCTCCAGCCAGGAATCAAAAATTCCTCTGGTCCTGACCAAAAGGCCTGGCCCTAGAGGCAGGTGGTTAAAAAACGGAAAATTGTATCATACTTACAAGTAATTTTCCTTTCCTGGTGCCTATCCATGGCAGCATACTTGTGATAGAGCTCCGCCTCAACTCCTCCTGTAGGACCAGTGAATAGCATAAATTAAAGGCATAGTCCCTCCCCCAACATTCTCCATAATATAGAATGCCGAGGGTGGGAGCGTATGCTGCCATGGATAAGCACCAGGAAAGGAAAATTACTGGTAAGTATGATGCAATTTTCCATTTTCCTGGTGCCTCCATGGCAGCATACTTGTGATAAATAACTAGCTGACATGGGTGGGATAGTGCTTAACAATAAATGTTTAACCACTTGCCTACTGTGCACCTACACCCCCTTCCTGCCCAGACAAAATTTAAGCTTCCGGCACTGCGTCGCTTTAACTGACAATTGCGCGGTCGTGCGACGTGGCTCCCAAACAAAATTGGCGTCCTTTTTTTCCCACAAATAGAGCTTTCTTTTGGTGGTATTTGATCACCTCTGCGGTTTTTATTTTTTGCGCTAGAAAAAAAAAGAGCGTCAATTTTGAAAAAAATGCAATATTTTTTACTTTTTGCTATAATAAATATACTCAAAAAATATATAAAAAAAATGTATAGTGTTTACAAAATAGGGGATAGTTTATGGCATTTTTTTTATTTTATTTTTTTACTATTAATGGCGGCGATCTGCGATTTTTTTATTGGGACTGCGACGTTATGGCGGACACTTCGGATACTTTTCTGACATTTTTGGGACCATTTACATTTAAACAGTGAACAATGCTATAAATATGCATTGATTACTGTATAAATGTGACTGGCAGTGAAGGGGTTAACCACTAGGGGGCGGGGAAGGGGTTAAATGTGTGTCCTTTGAGTGTTCTAACTGTAGGGGGAGGGGGGGGTGACTGGGGGAGGTGACCGATTGTGTCCCTATGTACAAGGAACACAATCTGTCTCCTCTCTCCCTGACAGGGACGTGCAGCTCTGTATTTACATACAGAGCTCCACGTCCCCGCTCAGTTACTGGGCAATCGCGTGTGCCCGGCGGCGATCGTTGCCGCCGGGCACTCGCGCCGGGATCCCAGCAGAGCGGCAGGTGCGTGCGCCCGCCCACGGCTTTAAAAAGACAAGGATAAGGATAATGGAGTCCTCTGCCCGCCGTCATTTGACGGTGGGCGGTGGACAAGTAGTTAATTAGAAGAGGACATAGCAGCCTGAACTGCCCTTCTTCCAAACTCAACAGTCGTGAGAGCTCCTGGACCAATATGGTAGTGTCTGAGGAATGTATGGTGAGAAGACCAGGTGGCGGCCCTTCACACCGTCTTTTAACAAAACATTAACCCTTGCTGCCCTGGAAGCTGAGACTGCCCTTGTAGAATGAGCATAATCCTCACCCTGTAGGCCTTCTGGATTAACTTTACAACCCAAGATGCCAGAGTTCTGATGGAAGCTTCTTTCCCCCTGTATTTACTGAACGGTACAATGAAAAGTCTCTCAGAGTTTCTGAAGGGGTTGTGGCTTCTAGGTAGGCCCTGAGCACTCTGGATACATCCAGCTCACGACAAGACTCTGAATCTGTGTCTGTAAACACTGGTAGTGTCCAGGTTCCAACAGGTGGCTTGGAGTAGCGACCTTAGGTGTGAACCCTCGAAGGGGCGAAGTTCCACCCTATCTGGGAAGAAGGAGATGTGATCGTCACCTATCCCTAAGGAGTGAAATTCCGAGATCCTTCTGCCACATGTAATGGCTAGCAGGAAAGCCATCTTGTTCCACTGGAGCAAAGGGATGGTCAGATAGAACGTCAAGGACCAGGGACAGAGCCCACTTAAAAAATGATCGTCTGACAGGTGGACGAATCTTCAATACTCCTCTGAGGAAAGTGACTACCAAAGGATCCTCCGCCCATCTCTTATTTGTTGCAGCAGAGATTGCTGCTACCTGCACTTTGAGGGAGCTCAGACCAAGCCCAAGATCAAGTCATGTCTGAAGGAAACCTAGAATATTGGATGTAGAGGGAAGGATTGGATCAAATCCATTTCCGGTAGCAAATGACAAGAACTTGTCCCAGATTTTTGATTATATGGCATTATTTGCAGGCTTTCTAGCTTTTAGAAGGGTTGTTATGACTCTTGGGGAACACCCTAGAGACTCGAACCTTCGCCTCTCAACCTCCAGATTCGAAGATTCAACTTCTGAGGGTTTGGATGAACTAGACTGCCCTGCGACAGAAGTTGATGGAAAGGAGGGATCCTGATTGGAGAGCTCACACTAAGGCGCATGGCTAGAGGGAACCAGGGTCTCTTCGGCCAATGCGGAAGTACTGCCACCACATAGACTGACCCTATAAGGAGCCTCTGGAGAAATTTGAATATTAATGGCCATTAATAGGTTGTGGTGAACCTCCAGGGGCATGACAGGGCATCCACTGCCTTGGCTTGTGGATGCAGCATCCGAGAGAAGAATCTATCCAGCTTGGCATTCTTCGGGGAGGCGAACAGGTCTACGTAAGGGGGATCCCATTTGCTGGCAATCTGATGGAAGACGAGGGGGTGGAGAGCCCATTTGTTGTTGTCCAGGAAGTTTCTGGACAACGTGTCTGCTTCCGTGTTCAACCTGCCTGGCAGATACATTGCTCTGGGGTCCAGGAGGTTCTTTTTTGCCCAGAGCATCATCAGCACCACCTCCTTGAGGAATGACCTGCTGCGAGTGCCTGTTTGCTTCTGCAGATGAGCGACAGCTGTCATGTTGTCTAGGCGTAGAATTATTCTCTGGCCTCTGATTTGGGATGCCAAAGAAGTTAGTGCCAAGAAGGCTGCCCTCATCTCCAAGATGTTGGATACCACTCCCTGGGTAGAACATGACCATCTACCCTGTATTCTGGTTTCCCCGAAATGGGCTCCCCAGCCCTGTCCGCTTGCATCGGACATAATTGTGATCCAAGGATGGGGGCCCAGGTGACGAGGTTTGAAGACGTTTAATGGAACTGTCCACCAGTGAAGACTCCTGTGCATTACTCCCGTCAGCAGTATCGTCTGAGATAGTCATTGTTTCTTCCACTGCACCAAGAAACCTGTCTAGAACTACCTCAAGTGCCAATGGGCCCAAGGAACCATGGGTATACAAGACATTGTGCAAATCAGGCTCAGGCATTGTGAAGCTGTCAGATACGGCCTCCGCATTACCTTGATCATTCTCTGGGTGACAATCCTTGCCTTTGGCGGTGGTAATGACACTGTCCCCTCCTGAGTGTTAAACATTGCACCCAGGTAGATTATCTGCTGTGTGGGTGCTAGTTGACTCTTTTTGGAATTTATTAGCCACCCTAGCTCTTTTAGGGACTGTAGAAAAATTTCCCGGTGACATACCAACTGATCCGGATTGCTTGCTAGGAGGAGGATGTCGTCCAAGTAGTGGAATATCCTCAAGCCCCTCTCCTTCAGGGGAACCAGAGCGGATATTAGTATCTTGGTGAACACCCTGGGAAAGGTGCACAGACCAAAATCCAGGGCTTGAAACTGTAGGTGGGTCCACCCCACTGCAAATCTCAGACATTTTTGAAATGCAAGTAGAATTAGAACGTGTAGGTACGCTACTGGACGGCTGGACTGCCTGAATAATCCTCTGCATTGACTCCATTTTGAAGCTTTTGGGACGGATATACCGGCTGAGCCTCTGAAGTTCTGTCACAGGTCTCCACCCACCTGTCCTCTTTGGGACCAGAAATAGGGTGGAGTAGACACCTGCGAAGCGCTCTGCCAAGGGAACCAGAACAGCTGGCGTGACATTAGGATAAGTGACGTTAGAAGTTTTACAGAGCTTGAGCCTTTGGCGGAGAGGATGGAATCTTTGTTCCTTAGAAAGAATTCTGAGGTGGGGGGTGAGATTGAATTGTTGACAGAACCCAGGGGTCCTGACAGCATGTGACCCAGACTAAGACAAAGAACTTTAGCCTGGCTCCCACCGGGAGTGCCTGGGCTACTCTGGCGTCAAAAAGACTGCTTCTCCTCCTGTGGAGCCGGAAAGGTCCTTCATCTTCCTGTTCAGAAAATAATGTCTAAGTACCTTTCTAAGGTCTTTTGTTGTCTCTGGGCTGTCTTGACCGCCTAAAATCTATTGGATTTGTCTGGCGGAACCTAGAGGACCCTCCTCTGAATCTTCACATCCTTCTGTCCTGGGGAAGCATACCGGACTTCCCTCCTGAGAGCCTGGAGATAGCTTTATCCGTTTTGTCTCTGTGCTTTCCCATCGAATGGGATTTTGCACCAATTTTGTTTGGAGGATAAGTCAGCCATCCAATCTTTCAGCCAGAAGGCCCTCTTCACCATTACTGAATGCAACATGGATCTTGCAGAGCTCCTGATCGTCTCAATGGCCGCTACCCTGACAAAGTCTGCCAACAATCTAAGCTCTTCCAAGGCTTTAATTATGTCCTCCTTGGGGACATCCTTATGAGAAGCCGTCTCAATATTATCTGTCCAAGATCTTATGGCATTTGATACCAACGTGAGGGCGATAGCTGGCTTACACGCTGCTGCTAAATAGCTCCTGTTTAGCTCCAGGTCGGTTTCGCCTGTCTAGAGGGTCTTTGAAGGAAGCGGAATCCTCCATTGGTAAATCGCTTTTTTTTTTTCGAGTCGCACCATGGATGCGTCTACCACTGGCATGGAGCTTAGTGACTGCCTTCCCGACTCTGTTAAGGGATATAGTTTATTAAACCAGCCCCATGAAAGTATTTTTATCAGTTTTTGACCATTCATTCTAAATGACCTGACTAATCTCGCTCCTCAACAAGAAGAGAGCTTGCTTCCTTTTGAGAAATGGGAAGTAACTCGTAGACTCTTGGGGAGGCTCTTCTGTGTCTTTTCAGGTGATTGCAGTTTTGACTGCCTAGATGAATGGCTTTACCAAGGAGAGACTGAAGCCAGAAGGTTCTGACTCCTCTGAAGAATCTTCAGGTGGAGAATCTCTAGCTGGTCAGCCTGACAGTGGCAGAGGTGTACTGACTGCTGGAGGACCAGGGAGATTAGGTTCTGTATTCTGAACCTGGGACATCTGCTGAAGTGGTTGAGCGGGGACCAAAGTCACAAGCTCAGAGAAGGAGTCCTTCATTGTTCACTCGAGCAGATCTACAGCGTGCTGATTTACTAGCTCGCGGCTGGACTCATAGTCCATAAAACAGTCCTTACAGACCACTCTGTCTGGTAGTGGTGTGGCCCCACCTATCCAGCATTTCTTCTTTGTATAGGTCCTAGGAAAGGGGGAAGGATCTTGTCCTCTGGATCTTGATCTCTCTGATCTATGACGTGAAGAATGGGACCTGGGACCGGTGGCGTGAAGAATGAGACCTGCGGTCTGAGCTGTCGTCATTGAAGATTTTCTGAACCTCTTGGAATCAGCAGGGCCACGATGTAAGGAACTCACATTAGACCAGTGAGCACACTTTTTTTTATTTTTATACTCACATATAGTTGGTCACATACCTAATAGGAGTGCAAAAATCTTTAAATGTAGAAGTAGTGCTGCGCTGTGCATAAATAGGGGACAACGTGCAAATGTGCTCACATGACAGGTACACTTGAAAGGCAATAAATGAATGGGCAAAATAGCAACAAAAAAAATAATCAGCTGCAACAGTATAAACAATGGACTGATAAGAAGTGTCCAAATACTGTGAAAAGTGTACCACAAAATAGATGTGAGTATGTGAGAATAAACTCATAAAATCTTTAAAATGGCATCATCATGTGACAAGTGCAACCATAAATAAATATATTCACACTAAAATTCCATAAAAAAAAAAAATAATAATAAAAAAAAAAATGAATGTCAAAAAAACGCAGTGCAGATAATGTCCATAAGGTGAAAGCTGGATGGATGGCTGTGTGTGCACAGTGATCAGGGTGAAGGTGCTGGTGCTAGTAGTCAATCTCTGGTATGGAGTGCTACTGATAGGTGGTTACTGGTTCTCCGTGTAACTTAGGGTATAGATGTCCCCTTACCTTACCGCTGTAAGGTAACAGCGTATGAGTGTGTCTTTCAATCGCCTGGTGGCTCCTGATGTCTCAGTCTCTGCTGATATGTGTCTTTACTTTGGCATCAAAGCCTCCTTTAAGTGTCCCTGGTGTATCTGTATCAGATAGCCTCACATTGGGGCATGGGGGGATGTAAAGAGGGATGCTCGATAGTGTAGTATTTAAAACATTTATTGGAGTCAGCAGCAATAATAAAAACAGGTACTCACAATGTGAAGTATCAGACAGGCATATAAAAAACGAGTAGCGAACTTGTCCAATGTCACTTCCGGTGCCCTGCGTTCCCGCACGTGTTCGTTACAGTCACGTAACTTCATCAGGACACAGCCAGCCATCCATCCAGCTTGCACCTTATGGACATTATCTGCACTGCGTTTTTTTGACATTCGTTTTTTTTTATTTTTATTATTATTATTTTAATTTATGGAATTTTAGTGTGAATTTATTTATTTATGGTTGCACTTGTCACAAGATGATGCCATTTTAAAGATTTTATGAGTTTATTCTCACATTCACCACTATTTTGTGGTACACTTTTCACAGTATTTGGACACTTCTTATCAGTCCATTGTTTATACTGTCGCAGCTGATTATTTATTGTTGCTATTTTGACCATTCATTTATTGCCTTTTAAGTGTACCTGTCACGTGAGCACATTTGCACTTTATCCCCTATTTATGCACAGCGCAGCAATACTTCTACATTTATACTCACCTGGGTCTTGATACTACCTTCAGAGCTTGCTGCAGTACCCCACCTTTTAGACTTGGCCAGCGCAGGAATACCTTTTCATTACTTTAGTGCAAGGATCTTTGTTGCAAGATAAATGACTAATTGTGGAATTAGGCAGAAGGATCAGGTGCGGAAATTTAGTAAGAAAGGGAAAAAAAAGGAACTATGGATTTTTTTTTTTTTTTAACATACATTAATTTTTTATTTATTTTTTTAATCACCATTTTTTAGAGAATAAAAACAAAGGTACAAAGGTACCTACCACAGAGCAGTGTCAGTGAAACCTAGCAGGGCACAGCTGAGGAGACTCTGGCAGCTAACCCTGAATCTGAATTTAAATAGGCTCAGGTGGATGGACTAATCCCATAAACCACCATTGCGAATTGATTCTGGAAGAAAAGGGCAAATCTGGCCCTTTTTCCAGAATCCAAGATGGCCACAGTGATGTCGAGTGATATACAAAACAAACCAAAAACTGTAGCCCACCGCTGATTTCGGGGGAAACAAACAACAACTGCAAGCCTTTCAGGATAAAAGGCACCTGCCCCATCAAACTGACCAGACTTAAAGGGAGCATCACAAAATAAGACAACAAGCACACTCCTTTTTTTTTATTTTTTTAAAGGAGACAGGCAAGTTAAAGGAAGGAAGGGATGGGAGAGGGGAGAAAGAAAAAACAATATATGCCTAAAAATAAAATGAAAACCACCAGTGTAGCGGCCCCTTTGGCGTTGAGTGAATAACGAGAGGAGAGCTTCTGACGGGTGCAGTACTTTTATTCTCTAGGATCAAAGGTGTGCAGGAGGGTTGAACGTTATTCTCTTTAACACCTTGAGCACCGTAGACCATGAACATCATAAGCACCATAGCACCGTGAAAACTGTAAACGACATACAATACATTTGCTCACATTGATCACCAAAAAAGGGGGTTACAAAGTTAATTACGAATGTGAAGTTACAAGGTGGATTACAGTTGTCTGCACACATATCTAATGACGTCACAAGATAGGCCTATATAAGTCGCTGGGCGCCGCGCATCCATCATAACAGCGAGAGGAAGCGTCGAGTCAACTTCTGGAGAAGAGAAGAGAAGAAGAGAAGAAAAAGACGTGACAGAAGTGCGGACTGGCCGCCGCTAGTAATTGAGCTAACACAAAGTTAGCGGCGGCCAGTCCTGAAGAAAAAGGCACCGGAGAGCGCCGACTCAAGAGCGGAGAGCGGGAGAAGACTCCGGAGAGCGGAGAAGACCCCCGGAGAGCGGGAGAAGACCCCGGAGAGCGGAGAAGATCCCCCAGAGAGCGGAGAAGACCCCCGGAGGACGGGAGAAGACCCCCGGAGAGCGGGAGAAGGCCCCCTGGTAGAAGAGCTAAAGAAGACAGGGGGGGCCATCCGGAGCTGTCTAATAAAATACTTTAAAAACCCTGGTTTGTTTATTTTGTGTTTACACTTTGCCTCCAGGTGAATGGGTAGAGGTACGATGTACCCCATATTCATTTACCTAGGGTGGGGTGCCAGTATCTGGGGGCCCCCTTATTAAAGGGGGCTCCCAGATTCCGATAAGCCGCCCGCCCGCAGACCCTGACAACCAACGGCCAGGGTTGTCGGGAAGAGGCCCTGTCCTTATCAACATGGGGACAGGGTGCTCTGGGGTGGGAGGGGCTGCAGTGCACCCCCCTGCCCCAGAGCACCTGACCCCCTATGTTGAGGGCATGCTGCCTGGTGCGGTTTAAGAGGGGGGGGGGCACTCGCTCGCCCCCACTCCTTTCCTGACCGGTCGGGCTGCATGCTTTGGATACGGGTCTGGTATTGTAAGGAAAGGACAGAAACGCCGCTGGCACGCACACGCGCGCATGCGCGCATACCTGGAACGCAAAATACATTGTTGACCAATGGCGCGCATTTGCGCGCACATGCGCGCATCCACCAACCGCAACGGCGCACTTCCGCGCTTGCGCGGGTGCGGCGGACAGCGCGCTCACGCAGGGGGCGTTCCTGACCCTTCCTCCCTATTTAAAGGGCGCTCTGATGACCGGGCGGTGCTGACCGGTCTTCAGCGGTTCCTGAATTCCTGACGCCTGTATCTATCACCAAGATTCCTGTTTGACCACCCGGCTTGTGTCCTTGACCTTGCTCCTGCTTAACCCTTGTGTACTCTGCTGTCTGCCTGCTAACGACCCGGCCTGTGATCTTTGACCCTGCTTCTGCTCAACCCTTGGTACTTCGCTGCCTGCCTGCCTGCTGCCAACCCGGCCATCCTAGACCTCTGCATCCAAGTCTCCTGCCACGGGTCGCCCGGACTTGCTAGGGGTTGGAGTTCCCCTTATTTCAGGCTCTCCGCTCTACACCACCTAGCCCTGTGCCTGCTGCTCATCTAGGGTCTGCTGCCCTCTCTGCATCCAGCGGTACTTCAAGCAAACATCATCTGGCACCCGTGTTCCTCCTACCTGAACGCCATCTGTTTCACCCTCAGGAGGGGTTCTGGGTTGGAGATACAAGGGAGGTCGACCTCTTCACATCAGACTCCTACCAGGTACGTGACAGTACCGGTCAGCCAGGAATGGAGTCTGGAAAGGAGGCCTCCCCACCAAGAGACATTATTGAGACTATTTCTGCACTTGCTCATATGGTGCAGAATTTACAGAACGACCTCAGTCGCATGGATGAGCGACTTCCACACCAAGGAAGTGTTGCACCAGCCTCCACTCCTTCTCCAGTTGCTAATGCCTCTACCCAAGTTGAGTCAAGTTTTTCCTATGAATTTCCTTCGTATCCTCCTCCGGAACCCAGGGTTCCTATCCCCGAACGATTTTCTGGAAATCGCAAAATGTTTAGAACTTTTCGCAACTCCTGTGAACTTTACTTTTCCCTGTTGCCCCGGACCTTCATTTCTGAGGACATTAAGGTGGGGTTTGTAATCACACTCTTATTAAATGAACCGCTCTCCTGGGCTCATCATCTTCGAGAACAGCTGGACCCTGCCCTAGCTTCCACCGATTCCTTTTTTTCAGCCATGGCTAAAATTTATGCCGATCCCTTCTGTCAGCAATCAGCAGAATCCAGGCTCAGCAAGTTACGACAAGGGTCAAGACCTGTCGAGGACTACATCACTGACTTTCGTGTCCTAAGTACGGACACCCAATGGAATAGTCCTGCCCTTCGTCACTGGTTTCGCCACGGTCTTTCTGACCCCTTAAATGAGCTAGCCAGAGTCGGAATCCCTGCATCCTTGGAAGACTTGATCAATCTGACCACTCAGATCGACCGCCGGTTACGCGAACGACAGGCAGAGAAAGCGGAAGGAACCCTTTCTGTGGCTGCTGGGCCCGACCTATCTACCTCACCCCCTAGCCAGAAGGCTCAACATGGGGTCTACCGCAGGAGCTTCCCAAGGGCTCCCCTCACTCCGGCTGAACGTCTCAGACGCCTACGTGCCAACCTGTGCCTCTATTGTGGGGAAGCCGGTCACTTTTTACAGACTTGTCCAGCAAGGACCACCCGAGTCCGTTCTCGAAGACCCCACCTGGAACATCTTCTTGGAGAGGGTCGGTCACAACTGTCCCTTCCAGTCATTCTCCAATTTAACGGAAAGACGCTTCCTGTGGCAGCAATCATAGACTCTGGGGCTTGCAGCTGCTTTGTGGACTCCACATTCGTCTCTCTACATCAGCTTCCCGTGTGTACTAAGCAACAAGAATTCCTTGTCCACTTGGCTGACGGCTCAGGCATCAAATCTGGCTCGGATACCCAAGAGACTGCACCTATTTTTGTCAAACCCCTTCAGGTCACCATGAATTTCTCCGTCTGGATGTTATAGCTTCACCCATGTTTCCCATCATCCTTGGTGTTCCATGGTTAAGAGCCCATAACCCGCACATTGATTGGCCTACCGGGGTAGTCACTTTCTCTTCCAACTACTGCCTGGAACACTGCTTTCCAGAAAAACCTGTGTGCATTGCTCCTCTTCTGAGTCTCCAACCTGACCCTGAAACCATTAAACTGATACCTCCGGCCTACCATGAATACCTGGACGTGTTTAACAAGAAGGGTGCAGACACTCTTCCGCCCCACAGAACATATGATTGCCCTATTGAACTTTTGCCTGGGGCCGAGATCCCTTTTGGCCGAATTTACCCCCTCTCTGAACCCGAACTGGAAGCTCTACGGGCTTACATCGATGAAAGTTTGAAAAAAAAGTTCATCCGACCCTCCACGTCACCGGCAGGGGCCGGTATCTTCTTTGTGGAGAAGAAAGATCACTCCCTAAGACCCTGCATTGATTACCGGGACCTTAACAAGATTACTATTAAGAACAGGTACCCCCTTCCCCTGATTCCCGAGCTGTTCCAGAGACTGCGGGGGGCACGGATATTCACAAAGCTTGACTTAAGAGGGGCATACAACCTGGTTAGAATCAGGGAAGGGGACGAAAGGAAGACGGCTTTTCGAACACGCTTTGGTCACTTTGAGTACCTAGTCATGCCATTTGGGCTCTGCAATGCCCCAGCCACATTCCAACAGCTTGTAAATGATGTTTTTCGGGACTATCTTGACCTATTCGTCATAGTTTATTTGGATGACATTTTAGTCTTCTCTGAATCCCGCGAATCTCATCAGACCCATGTGAAGAAGGTCCTGGACAGACTCAGAAAACACTGTCTTTACGAAAAAGCTGAAAAATGCGATTTTGAAAAACAAACAATACATTTTTTTGGACTTGTTATCTCCGCGGATGGGATCTCAATGGATCCTCAGAAAGTTGCATCTGTTCTGGAATGGCCTGCTCCTACTGACAGAAAAGCCGTTCAACGGTTCGTAGGATTCGCCAATTTCTATAGGAAATTTATTAAGAACTTTTCTGGCATTATTTCTCCCATCACGCAGTTAGCCAAACAGCATACACCTTTCCAGTGGACACCCGAAGCGCAAGAGGCTTTTGAACAATTAAAAGTATTATTTACCTCAGCACCCATCCTAAAGCACCTCGATCCTGCCTTGGCCTTTGTGTTGGAGGTAGATGCTTCCGAAAATGCAGTGGGGGCTATATTATCTCAACGTCAGGGTCCTAAATCTTTGCTTCACCCTGTAGCCTTCTTCTCCAAGAAACTAAACCCGTCTGAGAGGAACTATGATGTTGGGGACCGAGAGTTGCTTGCTATTAAAGCTGCGCTAGAGGAGTGGCGCTATCTTCTGGAAGGAGCCTCCCATCCAATTCTTATCTTCACGGATCACAAGAATTTGGAATATCTGAGGACGGCCAAACGATTAAGACCTCGACAAGCAAGATGGGCATTATTTTTCTCTCGTTTTGTGTTTCACATCACATTTCGCCCTGGTTCTAAAAATGGTAAGCCAGATGCCTTATCCCGAATGTTTAAAGATCCTGTGAGTCCCGCAGAGCCTGATACCATCCTTCCGGCCAAAAACTTTTTGATCCTTCAAACAGATCTGTTGTCTCAAATAAGAGCAAGCGTGGTCAACCAACCACCTCCACAGGACTTAGCGCTTCAACTAAAGGATGGCCTTTACCTTCATGGGAGACAAGTTTTTATCCCTGAACAATTCAGAGTTTCCATCCTGGAACGTTGCCATGACCACCCTCTAGCCAGTCACTATGGTATCCGTAAGATGGCCAATTTGGTCGCCCGCTCTTTCTGGTGGCCAGAGTTACTGCAGGACTGCAGGAAATATGTCAAATCCTGTACTACATGCCTCCGAAACAAGACAGACAGAGCCAAGACTTGGGGTCTTCTGCAGCCCCTTCCTGTGCCTAAGAAACCATGGAGTATGATCTCCATGGATTTTATTGTAGAACTTCCCCCATCTGAGGACTTCAATACCATTTTTGTTGTGGTGGATCGCCTCACTAAGATGGCCCACTTTGTACCCCTGCAAGGTACTCCTTCGGCTACAGAAACGGCCACGGCCTTCATCAAGGAGATCGTCAGATTGCATGGTATTCCCGACAGCATCATTTCCGACCGAGGAGTACAATTCACCTCCAGATTTTGGAGGGCTTTATGTGAAGCTCTAAATATTAAACTTCGCCTCTCTTCTGCATACCACCCACAAACCAATGGTCAGACGGAGAGGACGAATCAAACCCTCGAACAGTACCTGCAGTGTTTCTCTTCTTTTGCACAGGACGACTGGCTCTCTCTCCTTCCGCTGGCAGAGTTCTCGTATAATAACACAATACACTCAGCAACCAATCAGTCTCCGTTCTTCGCTAATCTTGGCTACCATCCGTCCTTTTTACCAGAGATACCTGTTGAGAGTCCCGTACCTGCTGTGCAAGACCGTCTAAACTTCTTTTCCACCAACAATCAGTTGCTACAGGATGCAATTTCCAAAGCCCAGGCAAGCAATAAAAAGTTCTTCGACAAAAAGAGATGAGGCAACCTGAACCTGGAGCCTGGGGATAAAGTCTGAGTTGCCCCTCAAAATCTAAATTTGAGTTGCCCCTCAAAGAAACTTGGTCCCAAATTTTTGGGCCCTTTCCCTGTGAAACGGAAGATCAATACAGTGGCCTTCGAATTGGTGTTACCCAAGAACCTAAAGATGCACCCGGTATTTCACTCCTCCCTATTGAAACCTGCCATGCCAAACCCCTTTCCCAACCGGGTCTCTGAAGTTCCCCCTTCCGTTCTAATAGAAGGGAATGAGGAGTTTGAAGTGGAGTCTATTTTGGACTGTAGACGCAGGAATAACCTTACCCAATTCCTTGTCAAATGGAAGGGTTACGGCCCGGAAGAAAATTCTTGGGAACCGGCTTCTAACATTCATGCCCCGAGATTGGTACAAGCCTTTTTTCAACGCCACCCGGAAAAGAAAGCCCTGAGGGGCATCCAGAGGCTGCACGTAAGGGGGGGGGCAATGTAAGGAAAGGACAGAAACGCCGCTGGCACGCACACGCGCGCATGCGCGCATACCTGGAACGCAAAATACATTGTTGACCAATGGCGCGCATTTGCGTGCACATGCGCGCATCCACCAACCGCAACGGCGCACTTCCGCGCATGCACGGGTGCGGCGGACGGCGCGCTCACGCAGGGGACGTTCCTGACCCTTCCTCCCTATTTAAAGGACGCTCTGATGACTGGGCGGTGCTGACCGGTCTTCAGCGGTTCCTGAATTCCTGACGCCTGTATCTATCACCAAGATTCCTGTTTGACCACCCGGCTTGTGACCTTGACCCTGCTTAACCCTTGTGTACTCTGCTGTCTGCCTGCTAACGACCCGGCCTGTGATCTTTGACCCTGCTTCTGCTCAACCCTTGTTACTTCGCTGCCTGCCTGCCTGCTGCCAACCCGGCCATCCTAGACCTCTGCATCCAAGTCTCCTGCCACGGGTCGCCCGGACTTGCTAGTCGTTGGAGTTCCCCTTATTTCAGGCTCTCCGCTCTACACCACCTAGCCCTGTGCCTGCTGCTCATCTAGGGTCTGCTGCCCTCTCTGCATCCAGCGGTACTTCAAGCAAACATCATCTGGCACCCGTGTTCCTCCTACCTGAACGCCATCTGTTTCACCCTCAGGAGGGGTTCTGGGTTGGAGATACAAGGGAGGTCGACCTCTTCACATCAGACTCCTACCAGGTATGTGACAGGTATGGATTGTGGGGGAACCCCTACGCCGTTTTTTTCAGCGTGGGGGTTCTCCTTACAATCCATGGCAGACCTAAGAGCCTGGTATGTCCCCTGGGGGGAACCCATGCCGGATTTTTATTTAAAAATCCGGCGTGGAGTTCCCCCTCATGATACATACTAAATGCTGCGGGTAGATTTGGTGGGAATCCAAGTCGGATCCCCGTCGCTTCTATGACGCGCTCGCTGGAATGTGCTTTGTCTATTCCAGCAAGTGCGAGATTTCGGCACCCTGTCGCCGAGAATCAGCGCGATGCTGTGGTGCTTGAAACACATTCTCGGTGACAGGTACTGTAATGCCACTGAGTTGGATCTGTAATCTCTCTTATGAGTTGAACACGATTGGCTACAAACACGTAAAACCTTCTCGCTTCATTATTGATATAGGCTAAGACTACTTGGGAGTCTGTCCAGAAGAATTTTTTTGTCAATTTCTATTTTAAGTTCTGCCTGCGGTGACAGCAGCTGAGAGTTCAAGCCTTGGGATGCTCACAATCTTCGTTGGTGCGACTCTTGCTTTAGCCATTACAAGGCTGCAATGGACTTGATCTCTGTCATTCTTGTACCTAAGGTACAAACAGGCACCATATCCTATGTTGCTGGCATGGTGTAGTTCCACTTTCATTCTGTTACCGAAATCTGGGGGATGGTCACATCTGGGTATCTTGATTTCCCTTAAAGCTTAAAGCTTGCAGACTACTCTTCCAAGCCTCCCAACGTGGACATAAGCTCTCAGGAAGTGCTTCATCTCAGCTGATGCCCCTGCGGCAAAGCTCTTGGAGAATGCACTTGTCACTCAGTATGAAGGGGGCTATGAAGCCCAGAGGATCATAAAGAGAAGCTACGACTGACAGGATACCACGACGAGTTGAGGGTTGATCCTTTATGTCAACACTGAAACTGAAGGTGTCGTTTTCAATTGACCACTGAATGCCAAGTACTTGTCCTTCTGTTGTTGAGTCTGGGTTGCTTTTTCTGACGGAGCTATACAGGACAGGACGTCTCTTCTATTAGAGTTGAACTTATGCAGTTGTAGGCCAGTATTTTTTATATAATCCTTGAGTTTCAAGGATTAGATTCGAAGCTTCACTGACTGTTGGAACGCTGGTTAGGCCATTGTCAACATAAAAGTTCTTCTCGATGAAGGCTGATGCTGAGGGATATTGAAATATACTGAAATAGGCACATCCTGGAGAGGAACTGGCACCGAAAAGGTGAACTGCCATTCTGTATTCTTTCGGTCCTGTTTCCAACTGACCGTTCTCCCACCAAAGGAACCTTAAGTAATTGCGCATTTCTGTGGGGATTGTGACAGGGTACACGATTGTATGTACACCAGTGAGAGGCTGGAAAGGTCAGTTTTCCCTGCCCTGGAAGGGGTTAAGCCTGGCCAACAGGTAAACCTCCTCTCTTCCCCTATTAATTAACAGTCACCTGGTAGGGAAATGGGAAGTGAGAGCTCAGTGTCAGAGGTATGCTGAGCTGGACGGACAGGTTGGAAACTGTCTGCATGGAAGGAACAAGGTCTGTCATAGATTTGTTTATTTTGGACTGGTATTCTGTTTATTTTGTACTGGAGGCCGGAATAGCCCCTCCAGTACAGTGTAGTGAGGGACACTACTGTCAGTTAGCCTCCTAAATGGGAGTAGGCCATTTTGTTTTTGTATTATTTATTTTTGAGTGCAATAAAGCCATATTTATTGCTTAAGATCAGCGACTTTGCTGCATGACATTATCGCTATTTCTACGACTTTGTCACAAGTGGTGTCAGAAGTGGGATGTTTGCTGTGGTACCGGTCAATGTACAGTTACAGTGGCCTTAAAGGTACAGGACCCAGAAAATGGAAGATATTGTGAAAGCCCTGTTACAAGTGGTCTCTGTGCAACAAGAAACTAATAGACAGGTAGCTGCAGCGCAACAAGAGACTATCATACAGATAGCGGCCTCAGCTGCAGCACAACAAGAAACTAATAGACAGCTAGCTGAAGCACAAAAGTCAGACCATGCTGTTCTCAAAGCAACCCTGGATCACATGACTACCCAAGGGTCTTCTAACCCACCAGCAAGGGGGGTAAGCCAAATACGTGCCAGCAGCTGTCTGCAGAAAATGACCCCGGATGATGATGTGGAGACTTACCTACTGGCGTTCGAACGGACCGCTACCCGAGAAGGCTGGGCCCCGGAACAGTGGGCTGGAATCATTGCACCCTTCCTCCTGGGAGAAGCACAGAAAGCCTATTTTGATCTGGATGAGGTGGCTGCTGCAGACTATCCCAAACTGAAAGGAGAGATCCTGGCTCGCTTAGGGGTGACTTCCACAGTGAGGGCCCAGCGTTTCTACAACTGGAGGTTTAAAGAAGGAAAAGCGCCAAGATCCCAGATGTTCGATTTAATTCATCTGGCGCGGAAGTGGCTCAAACCAGAGTCTCAAACCCCTGCACAGATTATAGAAGCGCTTACGTGAGAGAGCTTCCAAATGGCCTCCGGGAGTGGGTCACTCAGGGAAATCCCCTGGACTGTGATAGTATGGTCGCACAAGTGGAGCGGTACCTGTCTACCAAAAGTTTGGACCAATCTCTCTCTAGGACGATCGGGAAAATACAGAGACCAGGAGGCCGGAGGAGTGGAGTGGAAGCAGACTTCGGATCCGGAGCCCGTTTCTCCAAACCTGACTTTAGAAGTCAAAACCCTGGGAAAGAGGACCACCCTAGGAGAAACTCCATAACTTGTTTTGAGTGTGGCGCCAAAGGACATGTCAGGGCGAGATGCCCCAATCTTCCTGAGCCAATGCAGTGTGGACTAGGGGAAGATTCCTCTGACTTTTGTGGGCTCATTTGTTTAGCAGGCCTGGTAGAAGGGGGACATACCTTCCGAGTACCTGTCCTGCTGGACAAACAAGAGACAGTGGCCCTGGTGGACTCTGGCAGTGCCCTGACTTTGGTAGCCAGTAAATTGGTAAAACCTTGTTGGATTCAGAAGCATAGAACCATGGGGGTGTTGTGTATTCATGGGTGTACTGTGCGGTATCCTACTGCCAACATAGAAGTGTCAGTACAGGGCAGTTTGGTAAGGATCGTAGCTGTGGTAGTTCCTCGTCTACCATATCCTTTGATAATAGGAAGGAATTTCCCTAATTTCCACGCTCTGTTACAGCCCCCTATGAGGGGAGAACAAGGGGAACCTGAAGTGGAGCAGAGAAATACAGGGGTCCATGAAGTATTTCCCTTTGCTCATCCTGACTTGTATATCTCTAATCCAAAAAGAGGTAAAACAAGACGGGAACACAGGGAGAGCAAGCTACGATTTAATAGGGCTGTCCAGGAAGTCCTGTTGAATCAGCGTGGGGAGCAGTCCAGGAGAGGTGGGGCCCCACGACAGACAGAAGATGAGGCAGAAGTTGGTCAACCGGAACCCGCCCCAGAGGCCACCAGTGAAGACGATGAAGGGGATACAGATATCCTGGATATCTCGGGTAGTGGCTTTGGCCGTGACCAGGCAGATGATCCCCTGCTGCAGGAAGCCAGGAGTAATGTTGTAGAGGTTAATGGGGTACCAGTAGTAGGGGTAACAGGAAAGGCCTATCCCTATTTTATCCTTAAAAACGATCTTCTTTACAGAGTAACCTCCGATGAGGGACAAGAGCTTGAACAACTGGTTGTGCCTTCATCATACACCCGAAAAATCCTAGATTACTCTCACTCTCATCTGCTGGGGGGACACTTAGGGGTGGAGAAAACACAAGAACGGGTGCTCAGGAGGTTCTTCTGGCCTGGGGTATATGAGGGGATTAAAAGGTATTGTGCTTCTTGCCCGGAATGCCAGCTGGCATCTCCCAGACCGAAGTTGAGAGCCCCACTCATACCTCTCCCCATAGTTGACGTTCCGTTTGAGAGGATTGGCATGGACCTAGTGGGTCCCTTAGAGAAAACAGCTCGAGGTCACCAGTACATCCTTGTCATTGTCGATTATGCCACCAGATACCCAGAGGCCATTCCACTACGTAAGGCGAATGCTAAAAGTATTGCAAAAGAGTTGGTTCAGATGTTTACACGGGTGGGGATACCCAGGACATTGCTCACGGATCAGGGGACTCCGTTTGTCTCCCGTATTATGAAAGAGCTTTGTCAACTATTTAATGTACAGACTCTGAGAACGTCAGTGTATCACCCCCAGACAGATGGGTTGGTAGAAAGGTTTAACCGGACCCTAAAGGGGATGTTGAGGAAAGTCGTTAGCAGGGATGGGAAGGATTGGGACTTGTTACTTCCTTACCTGTTGTTTGCAGTTCGAGAGATTCCCCAAAGTTCTACGGGCTTCTCCCCGTTTGAGCTTTTATATGGTAGGCATCCCAGGGGTATTCTGGATATCCTAAAGGAAACCTGGGAAGAACAGGGGGTAACTGGGACCAATGTCCTCCAGTATGTTGAAGATATGCGGGTGCGTATGGCTCAGATTGCCCCTCTTGTTCGCCAGCAGAGTAGGCAGAAGTCCTACTATGACCAGAGGGCCCTAGTGAGACAGTTTGAAAGAGGGGACAGAGTAATGGTTCTAGTACCCACCGCAGAAAGCAAACTTCTAGCACAGTGGCAGGGACCCTATGAGGTGTTGGAAAAAGTGAGCCCAGTAAATTATAAAGTTAGTCAGCCGGGACGCCGGAAAAAGGAGGCCGTGTTCCACATAAACCTTCTTAAGCCATGGAGGACTAGAGAGGACTGCATGGCCGCAGTGGGGGACACCACACCTGGTCCACAGGCACCTAGTCCTTCGGTGACAATCTCTCCAGAGCTGACACCTGAGCAAATAAAAGAAGCTAGAGGCTTGGTTGAGAGGAATAACGATGTTTTCTCCCCCAACCCTGGACAAACCCGAGAGATTACCCATGACATTATTACAGAACCAGGGGTTGTCGTAAGAGTGAAGTCTTACCGCATTCCGGAGGCCAAGAGGGAAGCTGTAAGGGCTGAAATCAGGAAAATGCTTGAGCTTGGAGTGATAGAGGAGTCTCATAGCCAGTGGTGCAGCCCCATTGTTCTAGTGCCCAAACCTGATGGGTCCATCAGGTTTTGTAATGACTTCAGGAAGTTAAACGAGGTGTTTGACGCCTACCCCATGCCTAGGGTGGATGAACTAGTAGAGCGATTAGCCAAAGATAGGTTCTTCACCACGTTGGATCTGACAAAGGGTTATTGGCAGATCCCATTGACAAAGCACGCCCGAGAGAAGACAGCCTTTGCCACTCCTGATGGCCTATTCCAGTACAGGATCATGCCTTTTGGCCTCCATGGGGCTCCAGCCACTTTTCAAAGGCTAATGGATAAGTTGCTCAGGCCCCACACTGAGTATGCAGCCGCATACTTGGATGATGTGATCATTCATAGCCCGGACTGGGAAAGCCATCTGGATAAAGTACAGGCAGTCTTGGACACTCTTAGAAGAGCGGGTCTGACAGCTAACCCCTCTAAATGTGCCTTGGGTCTAGCAGAGGCTAGATACTTGGGTTACCTGGTTGGCAGAGGACTTGTTAAACCACAGATGAACAAGATAGGAGCTATACAGAGCTGGCCCAGACCATTGAGGAAAAAACAAGTCAGAGCTTTCTTGGGGATTGTAGGCTACTATCGGAGGTTTATTCCTCACTTTGCTACGAGGGCTGCTCCGCTCACAGACCTTATTAAAGCCAGAAGTCCAGACACTGTAAAGTGGAACAGCGAGGCTGAGGAAGCCTTTGCTGGTCTGCGGGCAGCGCTTTGTGCCCAACCTGTGCTTGTGGCTCCTGACTTTAGAAAGGAGTTCTTTCTCCAGACCGATGCCTCAGAAGTGGGTCTGGGTGCAGTTTTGTCCCAATATGTGGATGGTGAGGAACACCCTGTGCTGTATTTGAGTCGGAAGTTGTTACCTCGAGAACAGCGCTATGCCACAGTGGAAAAAGAGTGTTTGGCAATCAAGTGGGCAGTAGAAACACTCCGCTACTATTTGTTGGGCAGGCGGTTTACCCTCGTCACAGACCATGCTCCGTTAAAGTGGATGCACACCAATAGGGACAAGAACGCTCGGGTCACAAGGTGGTTTCTGTCCCTACAGCCCTTTACTTTTGTGGTACGACATAGGGCAGGTCTCCTCCACAGTAATGCAGATGCTCTGTCCCGAGTGCATGGGTTTGTAGAGATGGCCGCTTCCCACCCAAGTGTTAAGCTGGGGGGGAGGATGTGTGACAGGGTACACGATTGTATGTACACCAGTGAGAGGCTGGAAAGGTCAGTTTTCCCTGCCCTGGAAGGGGTTAAGCCTGGCCAACAGGTAAACCTCCCCTATTAATTAACAGTCACCTGGTAGGGAAATGGGAAGTGAGAGCTCAGTGTCAGAGGTATGCTGAGCTGGACGGACAGGTTGGAAACTGTCTGCATGGAAGGAACAAGGTCTGTCATAGATTTGTTTATTTTGGACTGGTATTCTGTTTATTTTGTACTGGAGGCCGGAATAGCCCCTCCAGTACAGTGTAGTGAGGGACACTACTGTCAGTTAGCCTCCTAAATGGGAGTAGGCCATTTTGTTTTTGTATTATTTATTTTTGAGTGCAATAAAGCCATATTTATTGCTTAAGATCAGCGACTTTGCTGCATGACATTATCGCTATTTCTACGACTTTGTCACAGGATGTAGAATTGATGGAACATCTATTCAATGTCGCATATCACAGCAACTGCTTCCTTCCTGAAGCGACAGAGGACTCCCACTAGAGAATTTATCAGATCGGGACCTGTCAGCAAGGTATCGTTTAGGTAGATGCCTTTGAACTTTGCTGAACAATCAAAGACAACTCTTAACTTGTCTGTCTTCTTGGGGTGATAAACCCCATGATGTGGGATGTACCATACTGTCTCTTCCTCTGATAATGAAGGGGCTGGTTCTGCATCACCCTTTCTGATTGTTTCTTCCATGAATGTAGTGTAGTGTTCATGATACTGTCTATTTGCCTTTAATCTTTTCTTTAGATGATGAAGTCGAATAAGGGCCAGCCTCTTATTGTTTGGTAGTGCCAGTTGACTGTTGTCTTTGAAGGGTAACAGCATCTCGTAGTGTCCATCTTTCCTTTTAATGATAGTTTCTGAGAGAAACTGCACGAATCGAACATCATCTTGAGACACGTACTTATCTTCATAATTTCTTTCAATGAAGTCCAGTTCTAAAGCCTTTAACACATCAGTGACCATCGGCATTGGCATTTCTTTCACTGCGACTCTGTGTACGAAGCTCTGGCTACCCTGTCTATCAAGATGTGGATTTGTTGATCCTATAATGCTCCAGCCGAGCATAGTTTTTTGAGCGAAGGGTTTATTTTCGGAGCAACCTCCAAGGGAGCCAGTGCTGATGGGCAGTCATAACCGATCAGTAGTCCTACTTCGCAGTCTTGAAGTGGCTGTAACTTGTTTGCCTAGTGTTTGAGGTGTGACCACTGGAGTGCAGTCTCCTTAGTGGGGATGTGAGACTTATCTACTGGAATGAAATCTCTTGTATAGGCTTGACGGAGTTGGACTTGAGCTTTAGAGTTGAAGCCACGCACTTGCAGACCGTGAGCAATTTGGCTTGATATAACTGTGTCAACAGCTGTCATCGTGCTGAGCTTTAGCTGTAATGGCTTGGTGCTCACAATTAACTTCGATACCAGGTCTGCCAGAATAAAGGTTGAATCACTCTGTGTATCAAGTAGGGCATAAGTGAGGATTTTCCTCTGAGGCTCCGTCGTAGCTGACAACAGAACTGGAACAATGCAGGATGTGGCGGAAGTATGTCTTGTCAAAGTATGGGACATAACTTTGGGAACATTGTCGTTTGCCTTACTTCTCATGCCTACTGAATCATCGTTTGATGTTTTGACAGGCTCAGTGTTTCTATCACGGTTATTTAAGGATAAACTCACCAAGGCCAAGATCCACCCCCTGGAGTGGGGACAGAGGGACGGACGCACCAGGAGGCACCGGTACCGACAGGCGGACGAAGACTGGATCCGTGGAGCAGAGATTGATCCGGAAGCAGGTTGCTGAGGTCAGCCTAGGAAGCACACGGAGGTAGTCCGGAAGTCCAGGTAGCTGGAGCTGGGAACAAGCAGAAGATTAATCCGGGAAACAGGCCGTGGTCAGGAGGGTTGGAGAGGTCAGGAAGTCCGATAGTTCAAAGCCAAAGGTCAAGAGCAGGAGGCAGCAGCAGTCCGGTAACAATAGCCAAAGGTCAGAAGGGTCAGGATCAAAAGGTCGTAGGTATCAGATACACTCAGAAGCTGTGACAAGCCAGCAACCAGACAGGGGGAAGAGGATGGCTTAAATAACCCGCCTAAGCCACTGATTGGCCGGATGGGGAGCGTGTCCGTGCGCGCTCTTGTGCGCGCCCACGCCACGCGCCTATACCGCGCACGCACGCCTAAGACGTGCACGCGAGCTCCCGAGCCGCGCACGCGCGCGCCCATGGTAAACGGCCGCGATCGGGCAGTTCTGATGCCCTGACAGTGCCCCCCCCAAGGGGCGGGCTCCGGACGCCCAAACTGTCCATCAACTCCGGATGGTCTCGATGGAAAGTTCGGATCAGCCGAGGGGCATGTAAATTTCTGGAAGGCTCCCAAGAATTGTCCTCAGGGGATAACCTTTCCACTTGATTAAGTACTGAAGTTGCCTCCCTCTTTTTCGACAACTCAGGATGGACTCCACCTCGAATTCCTTTTCTCCTTCGATCACCACCGGAGGAGGTGGGAGTTCTTCTCTCTCAGGGAAAATGTCTGGTATGACAGGCTTGAGCAGGGATGCATGAAAGACAGGGTGGATCCTGTAGGAGTCCGGTAATTCTAATTCAAAAGCCACGGGGTTGATTTTCCGCTTGATTTTAAACGGGCCGATAAATCTAGGGCCGAGTTTCCGGGAAGGAATTGATAGTTTGAGGTTTTCGGCCGATAACCAGACCTTTTCCCCAACTTCGAAGTCCGGGCACTCCTTCCTCCCCCTGTCGTAAACATTTTTGTAACTTCTTTGGGCTTGCTCCATGGTCTCCTGGAGTTTCTGGAAGTTTTGTTGCATAGCACCTATGCGTTCCTGGACAGCTGGAACCGATATTTCAGGAAAAGAGTCCGGAAGGAAGGAGGGATGGTATCCGAGGTTGGCCCAAAACAGGGTTTGGTTAGTAGATGAGTGAACGGAATTGTTGTAGGCAAACTCTGCCGATGGCAGCAAAGATACCCAGTCGTCTTGAGATGATGAACAAAAACAACGGAGGTATTGCTCCAACGTTTGGTTGGTCCTCTCTGTCTGGCCATTGGACTGCGGGTGGTAGGCAGACGAGAGGCAGATCTTAATTTCAAGCGACTTGCAGAGCTCCCTCCAGAACTTGGAAGTAAACTGCACACCCCTGTCTGACACGATGCTCTTGGGTGCCCCATGGAGTCTTATGATTTCCTAAAAAAATTTTGGCTGTCTCAGCCGCAGAGGGTGTACCAATCATGGGCAGGAAGTGTGCTAATTTGGACAGTCGGTCAATTACCACTAGAATCGTAGTAAAACCTTCGGAGGGAGGCAGATCCACAATGAAATCCATTGAAATATCTGTCCAAGGGCGTTCCGGAACAGGAAGAGGTTTGAGTAGGCCCCAGGACTTAGTGTTCGGACCCTTACAGCGCTGGCAGCGGGTACAAGAGGACACATAGGTTTTACAGTCTAATTTCCACTTTGGCCACCAGAAGGAGCGTCCGACCAGCTCGTAGGTCTTCCGTGCTCCAAAGTGGCCTGCCAGCTTGTGATCGTGGAACGTGCTTAGCACTAACTGCCTTGTTTCCGTAGGTACAAAGACTTTGCCCCGTGACCATAGTAAGCCGTCTTGTTTCTCCAGAGAGAGTGCCAGTTGGTCGGTGCATTGGTCGGAGGCCCTTTTAAGAGAGGTCAGAAGGTCAACTGGAGAGATTAATAGAAAGTTCCTGGGGGTTAAGATGGTACTAGGTTCCAGTGGATCGGGCGTTTCGGTGAACATTCTGGAAAGGGCGTCTGCTTTCCCATTCTTTGACCGCGGTCTGAAGGTGATGTGAAAATGAAAACGAGTGAAGAACAGGGCCCAGCGAGCCTGTCTTGGTCTTAGGCGTTTGGCGGATCATAAGTATTCCAGGTTTTTATGGTCCGTAAAGATCAGAATGGGGTGAAGGGCACCTTCCAGGAGATATCTCCATTCTTCCAGGGCAAACTTAATGGCCAATAGTTCCCGGTCTCCGACATCATAATTTCTTTCTGGAGCGCTTAGTTTTCGTGAAGCGTAAGCTACAGGGTGTAGCAGGGACTTAGGTCCCTGTCTCTGCGATAAGATAGCTCCGATATCGATTTCCGAGGCGTCCACCTCCAGGAGAAAAGGCAAGGTTGGGTCTGGATGTTTTAGAACAGGTGCGGAAGAAAACAAGGTCTTGAGTCTTGTGAATGCCTCCTGTGCTTCCTGAGACCAGTGGAAACGGCACCCCTGCTGGGTTAGTTTGGTAATAGGGGACATAGTGGATGAAAAGCCGGCAATGAATCTTCGGTAGAAGTTGGCAAAGCCAATAAACCGCTGTACCCCCTTCTTGTCGGCCGGTGCTGGCCAGTCCTGGACTGCTTTGACTTTTTGTGGATCCATGGATATCCCATTGGTTGAGATGATAAAGCCCAAAAACTGAATTGTGGTCTTTTCAAATTCACATTTCTCAGCTTTGAGGTATAATTTGTGTTGTCTAAGGATGGCCAGGACTTGTTTTTTTTTTTTGTTTTTTTTTTAAGTTTAAAAAGATGTTTATTGAAAAATAGTACATTACAGCATATAACCCCCTTTCCAGTCTGGGGTACACTACTATGTTCAAGACAACAAATGTAGCAATGTATTCAAGGGAAAACTAACTCAAAATATAAATGAAAGGTTTACAGCTAAATCTGAATCTTCTCTGTATAAACCATGAAAATGCATAAATACAACTTACTCATTAACAAAAAGATAGAAATAAATGAAAAAAAAATTCACCATCGACCTAGAGGGAAATTTCGATGTAGAAGAGCATGCAGCCTATCAGACCTGGTAACCCCACTGGGTGCATACCCGTCCGAGGCCTCTTGAGGAAGTCTTAAAATCAAACTTTTCCCTTATAATAGGTCCGCCTAACGGGTCCCAGAATACCAGAAATCTCTGGAGCCAGGAAGGTGAACCAAATCAAATAAAAACAAAAATAGCCGAACGGTCTTCAAATGAGAAAAAAAAAAAAAAGTGAATAAGGACAGACTATTGCTGCAACATAGCTCCCTGAAGGGAGTAATATTAGAATATCGGTGCATAGAGAGTAGTGAACCAAGTTTATTCTAACTATGATTTCCAAATAAAAAATTACCAGAAAAGGAGGAAGAGAACATGGTATAGAAGAAAAAAGAAAGGAAAACAAACAAGAAAAAGGGGAAAAGAGGTAGATAAAGAAATAAGAATGTAGAGTCAGCACACAGCCTATCCAGTGACGGTCCCGTTTGTATCACCGATCCCCGCAATCAAAGATATTCCTACATAATCGGCCCAGGGCTCCCATATTGCTTCAAATGTTTTGGAGGAGTTTGTTAATAAGCTAACCAACTTCTCCTGTGACATTATCCAAGAAATCTTCCTTTTCGCTGCTACAATTGAAACTTTTGGAAGTTTCCAGGCCCTGGCTATAACCAGTTTTGCCCCTAATAGTATAAACATAATTAATTGTCGGGTAAATTTAGTAATCTTGGGGATGTATGCATTCAGCAGTGCTATTTGGGGGGATTGAGTTACTGGGGCTCCCGAAACCTTCCGGATAATGTAGAATATCTTGTTCCAAAAAGTCCTAATTTTTGGGCACTCCCACCAAATGTGCAACATGGAGCCCTGCGCCTGACATCCCCTAAAACATAAAGAAGAGGTAGAAGGGTACATCAAAGCAAGTCTGGAGGGAACTAGATACCATCTCATCATAACCTTTACGTTGGCTTCTATCAACGAAACATTAACTATACCTTTATATGATCTTGTTCCCGCTTTATGCCATTCGTCCAGGTCCTAGGTTACCTGTAGATCCTTCTCCCATGCTTCCATATAAGGGAATTTAGATGTGGGTTCCAAAAGCGAAAGGTAAATCACAGAGATACCGCCTTTGTGACCCATCCCTTGCCCACACCATCGTTCATATTCAGTGAATTCCGGGGATTTAAATTAGTTCTGCCAACTGGAGTTTAGAAAGTGGTGTATTTGGTGGTATCTGAAGATCTCAGACTCGGGTAAATCTAATTTTTCTTTACAAAATTTAAGAGAAATAGGGCCAGAGGGAGTGAAAAAGTGTCCGATTCTGTACATTCCCTTGTCTAACCACCATTTAAAAGCCTTAATATCCATTCCTGGACTGAAAAGCGGATTATGGAATAGATGGGACAGCGATCTGATGTCAGAAGTCAAGGAGGAAAGGTGTATCATACCGTCCCAGAGCTTTAGTGACTGCGACAATGTAGGAGATAAAATCGAAGGTCTGGCCTTGCGAGGGCACCAGAACAAAAAATCAATGGTGTGTGTGGGGATTGCTTGTTTTTCTATATTGACCCACTCCGACTTTTCTAATCTAGAGTAAATTACCGAAAGCTGAGCAAGCCTGGCCACCTGATAGTATCTGAATAAGTCAGGTAGACCAAGACCCCCACGTGTTTTAGGACAGAAGAGGACTTTACAGGAGAGTCTATATCCTTTTCCCCCCATACAAATTTAATAATCTTCCCCTGGAAAGAATTAAGATGTTCTCTTGTGATTGCAATAGGGAGGGATCTAAATAAATATAAGAGTCTCGGGAGTAAGGTCATTTTTATTGAATGGATATTGCCCAACCAAGAAATCCCATAGAGGGACCATGTTCTGAGGTCTTCCTCCAGAGCCCGGAACATGGGGGGGAAATTTTCTTTATATAAATGTTCAATCTTAGGGGTTAAATTTATACCCAAATATCTAATTGAGGAGGTATTCCACTTGTATGCAAAAGAGAGTTTAAGCTGGTCCACCATTGTGGATTGGAGGGAAATATTCAACGCATGAGACTTGGTCATGTTGACCCACAAACCCGAAATAGAGCCAAAGGCCTCTAATATTTTATTTATGTTGGGTAATGACTGAAGAGGAGAGGTAATGAAAAGGAGAACGTCATCGGCGAATAGGGCACATTTATGAACTGCTTGACCACACCTGACCCCTTTTATAGCATTGTCCGATCTTATTGCTATGGCTAAGGTTTCAATCGCAATAGCGAAGATCAGAGGGGACAGTGGGCAACCCTGTCTTGTCCCTCTAGCGATGTAAATAGGTTCAGAGTAGTACCCCTGTAACTTAATTCTAGCTTCCGGTCCTGAGTAAAGTGCCTTTAACAAATTTAGAAAAGAATTACCAAAACCCCAACGTCCTAAAATGGTAAATAAATATGACCAAGAAAGCGAATCGAAGGCCTTTTGCAGGTCCAAAGAGAGCAGAAGACCTTCTTGCTTCGGTCCCCCATCCCAACCCGATTGAAGAATGGATATTATATCTACTGCTCTTCTAACTTGATCAGGGCCCTGTCTCCCGGGGATAAAACCTACCTGGTCCTTATGTATGTAGATATTAATAAATGAACTTAGTCTATTGGCTAATATTTTGGTGAGAATTTTCAAATCATTATTTATAAGGGAAATGGGTCTATAATTTTCTACTCGTTCAGGGTCTTTGTCGGGTTTCGGGATTACTGATATGTGGGCAGCATTAAGAATAGGAGCCAATGGCTCCCCATTCCTTTTAGAGTTAAAAAATTTAGTAAGGAAAGGAGCTAAAATGTTTACAAAGGACTTATAATAATAGGTAGAAAAACCATCCGGACCCGGGGAGGAGCCTCCTTTTAAACCTTTAATAACTTCAATAGTTTCTTCTAATTTAAATGGCGCGTCAAGATACTCAACATGCTCCTTACTGAGAGAAGGAAGGGGAAGGTTATTTAGAAAGGGGTTTGTGTCAGAAACTGTAGTCGTGTCAGTTTTCTGATATAGTGTAGTGTAGAAATCCTGAAATACGCTCAATACACGTTGTGGATTGAGTGTACAGGAGCCGTCCTGTTTTCTAATCTTAGGGAGAGTGGACGAACGTAGCCTAGGGGAAAGTCTATTGGCCAACATTGTGCTCATTTTGTTGGCCTGTGAGTAAAATTTTGCACCTGACCATCGAATGGACCTATCAGCTGAGACCGTGAGGGCTAGGTTTAAGGCTAATTTTGTTTTTTCTAATTGTTCTAGAAGCTTCTGTGATGGGTTTCTTTTATGCCTTCTGCTGAGCAATAAAAATTCCCTTTCGAGTTTCTCGACCTCCGAGGCCCTCGCTTTTTTCAGACCAGAGGCCAATTGAATAAATTTACCCCGGATCGAAGCTTTGTGGGCTGCCCAAAGAGTCTCGGCTGAGATTTTGTTTGTGTCATTAAAGAGGAAGTATTCCTTCAGAGCCTTCTCTATCTCCGAAACTATTATAGGGTCATCTAAAAGGGATTCCTTCAGCCTCCAGTGTGGGGCAGGAGGCCCAGCAAAGCATCTTTGTAAGAACATTACTACCATAGAGTGATCAGACAGAACTGTGTCTTTTATAGATGCCTTGAGGACAGCAGGTATGTGTATAGAAGAGATAAATATGTGATCTATTCTGGAGTAACATGAATGGGGGTTCGAAAAATGTGTGTAGTCCCGTGTCGAGGGATTCAGTTCCCTCCAAATGTCAACCAACCCTTGTTGTTATATCAATCTTGCTATCTGAGAACTGCATTTAGATGGACGGGTCAATTGTTTAGAAGGGATCTTAGATTTATCAAGACGTTGGTCAAAAGCGGTGTTAGAGTCACCTCCAAAAATTACCGTGCCCTCCAGTAGTTTCTGCAGAGCCGTAAACATTGACCTGAAAAACTGGTTTTGGCCTGTGTTGGGAGCATAATATGAGATAAATGAAAATAATTGGTCATCAATCAGCCCCTTCACTAAGATATACCTCCCTTCAGGATCTCTATGTACAAGAATCGACCGGAACCGACATGACTTGGCGAATAAGATCGCAACACCCTTTGTCTTGTTCTCCGCATTAGCTAAAAAAAAAAGTGGGTAGTGGGAATGTAAGAAGGAAGGTGTAAATCTTGCCGGAAAATTAGTTTCCTGCAACATCACAACCTCCAATTTTTGCGAATGATAAGATTGTAGAATTTTCCTCCTCTTAGAAGGTGAATTCAGACCCTACTTTCAAGGATGGGTTGGGAGCGGTATTAGAAGGCATGGTGTTTGGGAGAAAAGAGCTTATTAGGCAAAGTACTCACCATTAGCTAAATGTGGTGTAGTGGCATCAGGAAGCGTAGAAACCTGGGACCTGGAGAAGCATGATCGGACTGGAGCGACCGTGTGCTGACAAGGAAAATAAGGAAAAGTGAAAGATAGACAAAGACAAGAAGAAACATGTCGACCCAAACTAGGTCTGCAAGGGCGAAATGGAACACAGTCCATTCCGACCTTACCCAAAAATACACTAGGATGGTCCTCAAGACGGACCATCAGCCCATCCCCCGAGCATGTCAATTCCATGTTCAGAAGATGGGTGGAGGCGAATGACTTCTGCTCCAGCCAGTCACATCCCCAAAGAAAAATATAACAAGCAAACAGCAACCATATAACATGCTGACTTAAACAATAAAATATTAACTGTCACATTATTTAACAAATGGATTCATCCATCGGGAAAAAAAATAAAAAAAAAAAAAAAATAAAGCGTCAGTGAGTGCTAAAGGGTATCCTTGAGATCTCCATAGAAATCAGTCCGTTCTAATGGTCCCAAGATTAGGGACAAGGAGCAAAAACAAAAAGCTTGAGGTGTTTCAGATCCTGAAAACACATCTGTTCCAAAAAGAAAACCAAGTGCGGAAAAAATAATATATCAAAACGCAAAAAGAAAACAAAAGCTGTCTCAGGTGTGAAGAGAGCCCTTAGTGCGCCTAGATTTGGTATTCTTCCACATGGGAGAGATAGGGCTGGAAGTAGTAGGACGTTTGGAAGAGCTCACTAGGAGATTAGAGGTGTCCATTGCTGAGTCCTGTGAGATGAAATTCAAGTTCAGCAAGAGCCGTTCCCCCTCAGGGAAGGATGAGAAGGAGTGGGTTTTACCTTTAAATGAAAATTTTAATGCAAACGGGAAAGCCCACCAATATTTAATTTCCCTCTGCGAGAGTACTGATAACAGGGGTTTCAGGGATCTGCGTCGTTGGATTGTCGTAGGAGAGATGTCAGCAAAAATCTGGATATCAGTACCTTGAAAAGATAAGCGAGAATTTTGTCGGGAAACTTTCATTATTTCCTCCTTCACGCTATAAAAGTGGGGCTTGACTACTATGTCTCGTGGGGATCCGTCCTTCCTGGGGGGTCCCAGAGATCTGTGAGCTCTATCTAGCTCCAATTTCTGTGGAGTGATTGTCGGTATAAGAGCTTTTAGAAGATCCTTGACTGCCGCCGGGACATCCGTGATCGTCTCCGGTATCCCCCTCACCCTAAAATTTTCTCTCCTGGAGCGATTTTCAAGGTCATCTAATTTATTTAGAGCAGCATCCAATTGCTCCTGTAGGACATGTATCTGCTCCGAGTTTTGATTAGCTTTAGAGACGGTTATATCAAGTTTGTGCTCTATGGATTCCATCCTGGAACCCAGGTTTTGGAAATCTAAACGGATATCTGCCGTGATTTTATTAGCAGTGTTTGTAAGTCCCCTTTCCAGCATATCAGACAATTTCAGTAGTAAGTCACCTGAAGTCAGGGAGACATCTCGGTCATGACCTCCTGGAGTGACAGTGTCCTCTATGTGGGGAGAGATTGACCCTAATGGCGTAAGAGTGTAGTCACCCAGCGTTCGCTCCAGGAGCGATTCAGTGGAAGCTGGGGATGGAGACATGGCAGGGAGAGCGGCATGGGTAGCCTGGGGTGTATATGTCAGGGTGGCTGGCTGAATCACTTGCCTGTTCCCCGATGTCTCTCCGCTGTGCGTGTCACGCTGCTGACTTGCGGCCGCCATCTTGGATTCGTCCTGCAAGGCCTCGGCGGTAAAACTTGGTCCCAGGTCTCGTCGGACTGAGCCGCCTAACATGGGACAGGAGCTCGGGTGTTCCCCAACCGAAATCCGAGGTCTGCTGGCTTCCCTCTGGAGTGGATCTGGCTGTAGGGACGCTGGATGGCTGGAGCAGAGCGGAGCTCCCGGACTACGTGGCCATCTTGGATTCCGCGCGCATGCGCCTGGCCAGGACTTGTTTAACGTGGACCCGGTGCACTTCAAGGGACACTGAGAAGATGAGGATGTCATCTAGGTAGACGACCAGGAAGTCATCCAGGAACTGGCGGAAGATGTCGTTTACCAGGTGCTGGAATGTGGCAGGGGCATTGCAGAGACCGAAAGGCATCACCAAGTACTCAAAGTGGCCAAACCTTGACCTGAAAGCTGTTTTCCACTCGTCCCCGGGCCGGATTCGGACAAGGTTGTAAGCCCCCCGGAGGTCGAGTTTGGAGAAGACCCGGGCTGAACGGAATCGCTGGAACAGTTCCGGGATCAGGGGTAACGGATACCGATTCTTGATAGTAATTTTATTCAACTCCCGATAGTCGATGCAAGGCCTGAGGGAGCCATCTTTTTTTTCGACGAAAAAGATTCCTGCTCGGCTGGAGAAGAAGAAGGACGAATAAACTTTTTTTCTAAGTTTTCGTCGATATAAGCCTTGAGGGCTACTAATTCAGTCTCTGATAAAGGAAAGATTCTCCCGAAGGGAATCTTAGAACCAGGCAACAGGTCAATGGGGCAGTCATATGACTGGTGTGGAGGAAGGCTGTCCGCCTGCTGTTTGTCAAAAACATCTTTGAATTCTGAGTAGACTGAGGGAACGTGTTGGAAGTCTTCTGACGCCGTCATCAAGGTAGAACAAGCGGGTTTAGTGGGTACGAGACAATGTTGAGCACAGTAGATTGAGGGGAATTTGACCTCCTTTTCATACCAGTCTATACTGGGTTGGTGTACTTGTAGCCATGGGAGCCCCAAGATGATGGGGGCCAGTGGAGACGGGATAAGGTCCAGGCAACGGTATTCTTGGTGTCCGGTATCTGAGACGGCAAAGATAGGTAGGGTTTCCTGGGTAACAAGTCCTGAGCGGGGGAGTGAGCCGTCTGCCAGATGGATCTGTAAGGGGGAGTCCTTAGGACGACAGGGGACATGCAGCTTTTGGGCCAGGGCGGAGTCCAGAAAGCAGCTGCAGGCCCCAGAGTCAACGATGGCCGGCAGCCGGGTCGCCCCCTCCGGGAGCTGTAGGGAGAGAAAGAGGACAACATAAGTCTGAGGTAAGTTGGTAATGTGGTAATTGAAGGAGGATGGAGATCTAGACTTACTGGGTCTAATGGGACAAGTGCGGAGGAAGTGGCCTGCTCCACCACAATACAGGCACAGATTTGACTGGCGTCTACGCTGCCTTTCTTCAGACGTGAGGGGAGCCTGGACCAGACCGAGTTGCATGGGCTCCGGATCCTGAAGCGAGGAGGCGGGCGAAACCGGGAGAGGCGGCGGAGCTGGAGGGAACCTTGGTGGGGTCCAGCTGGACCGAGTTACTTGAAAGCGTTCTGATCTTCGTTCTCGTAGGCGTCTGTCAAGTTGGGTAGCTGATTGAATTAATGCGTCCAAGGTGGCAGGTGGATCAATTCTAGCTAGTTCGTCCTTGGGGGACTCTGATAGGCCGAGTCGGAATTGATACTTCAGGGCGGCCTCATTCCACCCTGTGTCCGCAGACCACTTGCGGAATTCCACAATGAAGTCCTCCACCGGTCTCCTCCCCTGATTCAGTTGGTGGAGAGTAGCTTCGGCCGTGGCCGAGCGCAGGGGATCATCATACAGTTCAGACATGTTTTTAAAGAAAGTGTCTATAGTGTCCAGTATTGGGCTCCTCCGCTCCATTAGGCTGTGTGCCCAGGCTTGTGGCTCGTCCGCGAGCAAAGAAATCACAAAACCTACTTTCACGGCTTCAGAACAGAAAGTCCTAGGTTGTAAGGCCAGGTATAGTGAGCAGGCATTCTTGAACGCTCGGAATTACTTGCGGTCGCCAGAAAAACGCTCAGGTGTTGGGACGCGAGGTTCTGGATGGGTAACAACCATCGCTGGTCCTGGAGATGACTGGGAGGTGGATGCTCCCATGGCTGGAGCCGCGGGAGGGGCCGTAGGTCCAGGCGTGACAGCCATTTGTTGGAGGCGACCATCCATTTGTAAATATCCTTCCTGCAATTTCTGTACCGCGTCAGTTAGCGCTGAGACTTGTTGGCAGAGAGTCTCAAAGGGAGAGTGCACCCTGTCGGCCTCGGACATCTGGCTGGCTTGTACTATCACGGTTATTTAAGGATAAACTCAACAAGGCCAAGATGCTGAGGGCGGCTCCCTTTGCGACCTAGCGCGATCCTCCCCCTGGAGTGGGGACAGAGGGACGGATGCACCAGGAGGCACCGGTACCGACAGGCGGACGAAGACTGGATCCGTGGAGCAGAGATTGATCCGGAAGCAGGTTGCTGAGGTCAGCCGAGGAAGCACACGGAGGTAGTCCGGAAGTCCAGGTAGCTGGAGCTGGGAACAAGCAGAAGATTAATCCGGGAAACAGGCCGTGGTCAGGAGGGTTGGAGAGGTCAGGAAGTCCGATAGTTCAAAGCCAAAGGTCAAGAGCAGGAGGCAGCATCAGTCCGGTAACAATAGCCAAAAGTCAGAAGGGTCAGGATCAAAAGGTCGTAGGTATCAGATACACTCAGAAGCTGTGACAAGCCAGCAACCAGACAGGGGGAAGAGGATGGCTTAAATAGCCCGCCTAAGCCACTGATTGGCCGGATGGGGAGCGTGTCCGTGCGCGCTCGTGCGTGCGCCTATACCGCGCACGCGCGCGCCTAAGACGTGCATGCGAGCGCCCGAGCCGCGCACGCGCGCTCCCACGGTAAACGGCCGAGATCGGGCAGTTCTGATGCCCTGACAGTTTCTCTGTATGTGCAAACAGGTTGGATGACGTCGACTGCATATGCTACACATTTGCCTTCCTTTGCAGTCTTTTGTAGTGTGGCCCTTTCTTAAGCAACCAAAACAGAGATGGTTTTCGTGAATAAAGGCCTTCTTTTCATTGATGGTCTTTGCCGCAAAAGTCGGACATTTAGCGACACCGTGTGTTTCGTCTTTGCAGACTAGGCAAGGTGGTTTTGGTCTTGAAGCTGAGATCTTTGGAACGTTGAAGGTAGAGGGCTTAATTTGAGTGCTTGTGTTGAGCGCCTTGGCTCTCTTGGGGATTCTCTCATCTGTAGTCTTGGTACTGAGGAGGAAAGGAGAGGCAATGGGGTTGCATGCAATCTTAGCTTCCCTTTGCAGGAACTCTGTGAAACGAGCAAAGGTTGGGTATTCTTGAGGCTTGTCAAGCTCGTCCAAGGATATCTTTCAATCTATGAACTTCAAAGCATCACCTGTAAATACAGTTGGTTCAGGTATAGGGAGACGGTTGGAGATAAGCATACTTGCAAGTCCTGGGGTCAGACTAACTTCTTCTTTTGGTCTTGGCACCCCAAGTGGTGTATTTGAAGGTTGAAATGGCACAGCCTTTGGATTCAATGAGGTTTGAGGTTCATTATTTTGGCAGAGGTATTGCACCTTGTGGTCTGTCTCCTGTTCATAAATTTCAAGACTATCATAGGCGTTGTAGGCTTTCAGTCTTGCTGCAGCTACCTTGACTTCATTTTCTGCTTGTAGCTGTTGTAGTCTTGTCTTTTCCTCATCCAACTTCAGTTTAATTTCTGCCTTTTCTGCCTCCAGTTTGTTCAGATTAGCTTGCTCCTCACACATCTGTTGCATCGCCTTTGCCTGTTCTATCTTGGCTGCAAGATCTGCTTCTGCGTCTGCGCGTTTGCTAGATCTGGAAGTGGCTCTCGAGCTTGTGTTGGAGTCTGGTAATGACTCTGAGAGGACAGTTTCTGAGTTTCCAAAGACTGACTCATGCTCTTCTTTATTAAGCACCATCCTCACCTTTTCCTTCTCAAGTTGATCATTAAAGATTTCATCTACATTCTCTAGCCGCTTGCTGATGAGGTTGCAGTTTTCAGCCGTTAACGCAAGGCATGCATCCATTCTCTTAAAAACATAATGTCATCTTTGACACGGACGACCATCTCCTTATTTCGTGAATGAGAGATTTAAAGCTAGTCTCATGGTCACTGGATTCTGTATCATAGCCATCTGTTGATCCCCTCTTTGAAGACATCCTGCCCCAGGATCTGAGCATTTATTAAGCCTGATCGACTCTTGAAATTTAATTTTCTTAGAGTCCACTCCTTCTGGTAAGCCTGCATCTTCATTGGTGGTGGGATTTCTCTTCAAGTCTGATTATCAAGTTTTATTTCTGTCACTGGAATTCAAGAACACCTCTTTTTATGAACTTTATGGTTTTCATTTATTATGAGGTTCACGTTGGACTTTTTCGTTTCAATGCACTGATCACTATTCTATGTGTATTATTTATCATTTATATGTATGCAATTTTGACTTCACTGTCATATTTTGTTTTTTCCTGAGCGCTACACTATTTTTTCCATATTTTGTTTTTGCTTCTTAATTTTCAGTAGCCGTGTTTAGCAGCCTTATTTATCCATTTTATAGCAGCTCAGTATTACACACCACACCTAACGCTTCTTTGGCTTTAATCTTTTTCAATCTTGTATTAAGGTCTTCAGTTGAGCAGAAATCCTTTAACTGTGTCCTAAATTCCTTTGCTATCTCCTTCCAAGAGTTGTACACCTTGTTGAATACCTTTTCATTTCTCTTAACTGTTTCTTCGTGCATTTCTTTGCCCTTTTCTGTTTTTCTGCTCTCTGGAGCTGGATCACGCCTGTTGCGACTCTGTGGGTTTGTCTGTTTCTTCAGCAGGTGACAACATTTTGTTCTAGTGTGCCTTTACCTTTCAAGAGTGTGTGTGCCTGAAACCTAACTTGAATGAGTGTTGGCTCAAACGTGCTACTAAGGGCTACGACAGAAAATAGGCATTTACACTTGTAACTAAAGATTAGTGTTGCTCACGAATAGTCGCATTGCGAATATTCTTTACGAATATTGCATATTCGAGTATTCGCGAATAGATCGAATATCGCGGTGAATATTCGCAATAGTGAATATTCGTATTTTTTCAAATTTATTTTTAAAACAGACAACATCCTAGTGATCTCCATTGACGTCTAAAAGCATTGCTGGTATGATTAGAGACCCTGGGCCGAGTAGCTGAGGCGATCCTTTTATGTTGCCGAATATTCGCAATGCGAATATTCGTATTACGAATATTCGCGAATACTTTCTCTGCCCTTCTGTGTTTTGTGTATAAAAAAAACAAAACAAAAAAAAATTAGCTTTAGTTTAGTCATATAAGTTTAGTGTTTAGTAGAGTATGCCGCCGTACACACGGCCGAGGTTCTCGCTGAAAACCAGCGAGAACCTCGCTGGAATGCACATTCCAGCGAGGACCTCGGCCGTGTGTACGGTCTCGGCAAGCTTCCCGTCGGGAAGCCCATCGAGCCGAAATAGAGAGCACGCTCTCTATTTCCTCGACGGCCCGCCCGGAAGAATGGCTGGTTGCCATTCCCGACGGGCGGGTCGCCGATTTCGACGGCCGGCAGGGAACCTCGACGGGCGGAACGATGTGTTCTGCCCGTCGAGATTCCCTGCCGTGTGTACGCGGCCTTAGTGTTTAGTAGAGTTAGTGTTTAGTGCATATTAGTTTAGTAATCCAGGAAATGATCTCCGTTTTTGCGTGTTGACGAGAATTTCGCAATCAATTTCGCATTCGCATTAGCGAAATTTCGCATTCGCATTAGCGAAATTTCTCATTCGCATTAGCGAAATTTCGCATTCGCATTAGCGAAATTTCTCATTCGCATTAGCGAAACTTCGCAAATTTTTTTTTTGATAAAATATCACGAATATTCGATATTAACGAATATTTCGCGAATATTCTTCTATATATTCGTGAAATATCGCGAAATCGAATATGGCGTATTCCGCTCATCACTACTAAAGATTAGCAAACAATGCATACAGTATGACAAAATGTTTTAAACAAAGCGTTTTTTTAAATCAGATACTAGGCCTCTAAACACGAATATAATAACTTAATCACTGGTTTAGCAAAATTGTAACTATTTGGCTTGCATACTAGTTAAGGGCGGCTTCCGGATCACATATAAAGAGCCCGCTATATTTAAAAGTCCACGTGACACGTTCACTTTTCAGCCAAGTCTCTGTTGCCAAGATGGCGTCCGCACGTGTCCTGCGAGGCGTTGGGAAGCATTTACTCACAGTTTGATGAAGACAGCGACGCAGCCGGTGAAGTCGAGTCTCCACCGCAGCGACGAGTCTCCACTGCAGCGACGAGTTTTCACTGTAGCGGCTCCTTTGGCATCGAGTGAATAACGAGAGGAGAGCTTCTGACGGGTGCAGTACTTTTATCCTTTAGGATCAAAGGTGTGCAGGAGGGTTGAACGTTATTCTCTTTAACACCTTGAGCACCGTAGACCATGAACATCATAAGCACCATAGCACCGTGAAAACTGTAAACGACATATAATACATTTGCTTACAGTGATCACCAAAAAAGGGGGTTACAAAGTTAATTACGAATGTAAAGTTACAAGGTGGATTATAGTTGTCTGCACACATATGTAATGACATTAAACATCTAAGGAAACATGGCCACATGCAAAATGCTTTGGATTATCTATAGCATATTTAAACTAAACAGCATGGACACAATTTATGTCTAAGAACATATACACCTTTATATATAATGCACTCTTACTGCATACCTCGCTCCGCTTGCCAAGGGGGTGCAAACTTTTAAGACTTAGGAATTCTCTCATCAGACATCTTCCATGAGGTCCTGTTGCATGCATCTAAATTTGAGCGCTCCCACGGTAAACGGCCGAGATCGGGCAGTTCTGATGCCCTGACAGTTTCTCTGTATGTGCAAACAGGTTGGATGACGTCGACTGCATATGCTACACATTTGCCTTCCTTTGCAGTCTTTTGTAGTGTGGCCCTTTCTTAAGCAACCAAAACAGAGATGGTTTTCGTGAATAAAGGCCTTCTTTTCATTGATGGTCTTTGCCGCAAAAGTCGGACATTTAGCGACACCGTGTGTTTCGTCTTTGCAGACTAGGCAAGGTGGTTTTGGTCTTGAAGCTGAGATCTTTGGAACGTTGAAGGTAGAGGGCTTAATTTGAGTGCTTGTGTTGAGCGCCTTGGCTCTCTTGGGGATTCTCTCATCTGTAGTCTTGGTACTGAGGAGGAAAGGAGAGGCAATGGGGTTGCATGCAATCTTAGCTTCCCTTTGCAGGAACTCTGTGAAACGAGCAAAGGTTGGGTATTCTTGAGGCTTGTCAAGCTCGTCCAAGGATATCTTTCAATCTATGAACTTCAAAGCATCACCTGTAAATACAGTTGGTTCAGGTATAGGGAGACGGTTGGAGATAAGCATACTTGCAAGTCCTGGGGTCAGACTAACTTCTTCTTTTGGTCTTGGCACCCCAAGTGGTGTATTTGAAGGTTGAAATGGCACAGCCTTTGGATTCAATGAGGTTTGAGGTTCATTATTTTGGCAGAGGTATTGCACCTTGTGGTCTGTCTCCTGTTCATAAATTTCAAGACTATCATAGGCGTTGTAGGCTTTCAGTCTTGCTGCAGCTACCTTGACTTCATTTTCTGCTTGTAGCTGTTGTAGTCTTGTCTTTTCCTCATCCAACTTCAGTTTAATTTCTGCCTTTTCTGCCTCCAGTTTGTTCAGATTAGCTTGCTCCTCACACATCTGTTGCATCGCCTTTGCCTGTTCTATCTTGGCTGCAAGATCTGCTTCTGCGTCTGCGCGTTTGCTAGATCTGGAAGTGGCTCTCGAGCTTGTGTTGGAGTCTGGTAATGACTCTGAGAGGACAGTTTCTGAGTTTCCAAAGACTGACTCATGCTCTTCTTTATTAAGCACCATCCTCACCTTTTCCTTCTCAAGTTGATCATTAAAGATTTCATCTACATTCTCTAGCCGCTTGCTGATGAGGTTGCAGTTTTCAGCCGTTAACGCAAGGCATGCATCCATTCTCTTAAAAACATAATGTCATCTTTGACACGGACGACCATCTCCTTATTTCGTGAATGAGAGATTTAAAGCTAGTCTCATGGTCACTGGATTCTGTATCATAGCCATCTGTTGATCCCCTCTTTGAAGACATCCTGCCCCAGGATCTGAGCATTTATTAAGCCTGATCGACTCTTGAAATTTAATTTTCTTAGAGTCCACTCCTTCTGGTAAGCCTGCATCTTCATTGGTGGTGGGATTTCTCTTCAAGTCTGATTATCAAGTTTTATTTCTGTCACTGGAATTCAAGAACACCTCTTTTTATGAACTTTATGGTTTTCATTTATTATGAGGTTCACGTTGGACTTTTTCGTTTCAATGCACTGATCACTATTCTATGTGTATTATTTATCATTTATATGTATGCAATTTTGACTTCACTGTCATATTTTGTTTTTTTCCTGAGCGCTACACTATTTTTTCCATATTTTGTTTTTGCTTCTTAATTTTCAGTAGCCGTGTTTAGCAGCCTTATTTATCCATTTTATAGCAGCTCAGTATTACACACCACACCTAACGCTTCTTTGGCTTTAATCTTTTTCAATCTTGTATTAAGGTCTTCAGTTGAGCAGAAATCCTTTAACTGTGTCCTAAATTCCTTTGCTATCTCCTTCCAAGAGTTGTACACCTTGTTGAATACCTTTTCATTTCTCTTAACTGTTTCTTCGTGCATTTCTTTGCCCTTTTCTGTTTTTCTGCTCTCTGGAGCTGGATCACGCCTGTTGCGACTCTGTGGGTTTGTCTGTTTCTTCAGCAGGTGACAACATTTTTTCTAGTGTGCCTTTACCTTTCAAGAGTGTGTGTGCCTGAAACCTAACTTGAATGAGTGTTGGCTCAAACGTGCTACTAAGGGCTACGACAGAAAATAGGCATTTACACTTGTAACTAAAGATTAGTGTTGCTCACGAATAGTCGCATTGCGAATATTCTTTACGAATATTGCATATTCGAGTATTCGCGAATAGATCGAATATCGCGGTGAATATTCGCAATAGTGAATATTCGTATTTTTTCAAATTTATTTTTAAAACAGACAACATCCTAGTGATCTCCATTGACGTCTAAAAGCATTGCTGGTATGATTAGAGACCCTGGGCCGAGTAGCTGAGGCGATCCTTTTATGTTGCCGAATATTCGCAATGCGAATATTCGTATTACGAATATTCGCGAATACTTTCTCTGCCCTTCTGTGTTTTGTGTATAAAAAAAACAAAACAAAAAAAAATTAGCTTTAGTTTAGTCATATAAGTTTAGTGTTTAGTAGAGTATGCCGCCGTACACACGGCCGAGGTTCTCGCTGAAAACCAGCGAGAACCTCGCTGGAATGCACATTCCAGCGAGGACCTCGGCCGTGTGTACGGTCTCGGCAAGCTTCCCGTCGGGAAGCCCATCGAGCCGAAATAGAGAGCACGCTCTCTATTTCCTCGACGGCCCGCCCGGAAGAATGGCTGGTTGCCATTCCCGACGGGCGGGTCGCCGATTTCGCCGGCCGGCAGGGAACCTCGACGGGCGGAACGATGTGTTCTGCCCGTCGAGATTCCCTGCCGTGTGTACGCGGCCTTAGTGTTTAGTAGAGTTAGTGTTTAGTGCATATTAGTTTAGTAATCCAGGAAATGATCTCCGTTTTTGCGTGTTGACGAGAATTTCGCAATCAATTTCGCATTCGCATTAGCGAAATTTCGCATTCGCATTAGCGAAATTTCTCATTCGCATTAGCGAAATTTCGCATTCGCATTAGCGAAATTTCTCATTCGCATTAGCGAAACTTCGCAAATTTTTTTTTTGATAAAATATCACGAATATTCGATATTAACGAATATTTCGCGAATATTCTTCTATATATTCGTGAAATATCGCGAAATCGAATATGGCGTATTCCGCTCATCACTACTAAAGATTAGCAAACAATGCATACAGTATGACAAAATGTTTTAAACAAAGCGTTTTTTTAAATCAGATACTAGGCCTCTAAACACGAATATAATAACTTAATCACTGGTTTAGCAAAATTGTAACTATTTGGCTTGCATACTAGTTAAGGGCGGCTTCCGGATCACATATAAAGAGCCCGCTATATTTAAAAGTCCACGTGACACGTTCACTTTTCAGCCAAGTCTCTGTTGCCAAGATGGCGTCCGCACGTGTCCTGCGAGGCGTTGGGAAGCATTTACTCACAGTTTGATGAAGACAGCGACGCAGCCGGTGAAGTCGAGTCTCCACCGCAGCGACGAGTCTCCACTGCAGCGACGAGTTTTCACTGTAGCGGCTCCTTTGGCATCGAGTGAATAACGAGAGGAGAGCTTCTGACGGGTGCAGTACTTTTATCCTTTAGGATCAAAGGTGTGCAGGAGGGTTGAACGTTATTCTCTTTAACACCTTGAGCACCGTAGACCATGAACATCATAAGCACCATAGCACCGTGAAAACTGTAAACGACATATAATACATTTGCTTACAGTGATCACCAAAAAAGGGGGTTACAAAGTTAATTACGAATGTAAAGTTACAAGGTGGATTATAGTTGTCTGCACACATATGTAATGACATTAAACATCTAAGGAAACATGGCCACATGCAAAATGCTTTGGATTATCTATAGCATATTTAAACTAAACAGCATGGACACAATTTATGTCTAAGAACATATACACCTTTATATATAATGCACTCTTACTGCATACCTCGCTCCGCTTGCCAAGGGGGTGCAAACTTTTAAGACTTAGGAATTCTCTCATCAGACATCTTCCATGAGGTCCTGTTGCATGCATCTAAATTTGAAATCTGAGTTACAGGAAGAGACCTTCTTTCTAAAACAGGAAGAAGGATTGGTCTCGTGATCCTGCTGATTAAACATTCCCCAGGGGACCAAAAGCAAGGCAGAAACGTTCCACCTAGCAGTAAGTGCTGAACAAAGATTTACAGTGATAAGCGTACAGTTACAATCAGCCTGGAAAGATGTGAGCTGATCCTTTTGCGACTCCACTGCATTCATCATGGATGCGATAGCAGAGTTCGTTCCTGTAAGGAAACTCTGCAAAAAGACCCCAACAGATCCACAGAGGGGTTCCCAGTCTTATCAGCGATGTGAGCGGCCCAAGAACAGGGACTGCGCATGGGAAAGGCTAAACCCGGCGGACACTGCCAACTGCAGAGGTATGAACATACTGCTACTCTTCACCAGCACAAGAAGGTATGAGGATAAAAAAAGAATGTATGGGGAGAGACTATACCTTTAATTTATGGTATTCACTAGTCCTGAAGGAGGAGTCACGGCAGAGCTTTATCACAAGTATGCTGCCATGGTGGCACCAGGAAAGTGTGATATAGTGACGTGACCAAGGTGCCAAAAAGCCAATAGAAACACAAGTGCAATTACAGCACTCCTGGACTACCACTCCAGGAGCATATCACCATAAGCTTTTCAACAGAGCACCCGTACCAGCAGCACCCATCCCAGCCAGGAGGAAAGGAGCTCAGACAGTTTAGGGAGAGCTGTGCCCTGCTACTCCCATCGCCCCCTCCTAATAACATTCATGAAATATTAACCACTCCCTCCGACCGGAGGGAGAGCAGGTGTTCTCTCCCAAACAACTGTCTGGGGCAGGTGCCACAAAATGCAGACCAGAAGGCCAGAGAAGATTTCCTTCATTCTGAAGAGAAACCAGAGTATGGTTATCTGCAGATGATTGTGTTAATTTATGTCTGGAAAAACTGCATGGGATGTGAAGTTTATGGGGGGGTGGAGGCTTCTGACATTTGGAGAAGGAGCAGATGGAAGGTGTAGGTGGTGGAAGGTTAAAGGGTAGGTTAGAATATTTGATTATTGTATGTAATTAGGAGGTTAGATGCATATGTGTTATTTTATGTGTGTATAATGAACAAAAGAACTATAATGATGACGGAATCAAAACCGGAGATGTTTTCTATGTTTTTCGTTGGAGAGAAGAAACAAAGTTTGCGGAGATATCCAGTCTGAAAAGTTCGCAAGAAAAAATAAATAAATCTGTTCTTATCAGTTGTTAGAGAAGCGCTGAAGCACCTTCTATATGGGGAGGGTGGATGCAATCCAATGACGTCATTGCACCTGGAAAGATGGTTTCAGTAGGGACTACGCCGTGCTGGCTGATAGATACTGGGGGCGGGCCTATGGTTGCATCTAAGCCATCTGGAAGGGTGCTCCTGGTGAGGATGGGTGGCTGCACTGGGTCTGGCTTTTTTGCCCAGTTCTAGTCCGGCCTTCTGGCTGGCTGGTGTAAGTGCTATCCCTGTCACCGATCTGGTAGGAGGAGCTGGTACTGCCCTGTGATGAGTCGGGGTAGGGCCATGCAAATCCGCCAGATTGACAGGGGGTCTGGAAGGGCTAGTATTGGTGGAGGCTGCTAACTGGAGCGGCAGTTCTCCCTAAGAAAACCTTTAAGGGCTCTCTATCTGGCAGGGGTGGAGGGCTGCACTGGCTGGTCGGGGGGTGGGATTTGGAACAAAAAAAACCTATGGTGCATGTGCTTCTGGAGTGGCAGTCTGGGGGTATCTGAGAATCACTGTGAGTGAGGGTCACTTTGAATTAAAGATACCACGGTCACTGCACCAATAGCATGCTTTTTTTTTAAGCACCTGCCTCCTGGGCCGGGCCTTTTGGCTAGGACCAGAGGAATTTTTTTTTATTTCTGGCCGGAGGGCCTGGTCATTGTTGAAACACAATGACCACTTCTTTCACTCTCCCTTTCCCCTACTTTATTTAATTCATTAGCCTATGTTTGTCATGTTTTTGTCTTTTGTTGTTTGTTCACTGTGTGATTAGTAGGGTGCCGAGGGCCTGGTCATTGTTGAACACAATGACCACTTCTTTCACTCTCCTCTCCACTATCCCTTTCCCCCACTTTATTTAATTTATTGCCTATGTTTGTCACGTTTTTGTCTTTTTTTTGTTTGTGCACGTTTTGTTCACTGTGTGATGTAAGGGTGCCGGTCCTCGGGCCAGCCCTGAACGTCTTGGGAGTGGGTGGACATGGCCTTCTGGCTTAGTTCACCTGCTCTCATGGGGTCTCCTTTTGGGGGAGCCCCACCTAGTTCTGGGAGGGTTCTGTTACAGCAGACCCTCCAAGGAAGTTGGGTTTGTGTCGGCTTCGGCTGTTTGGACCACTGTACCTCAGTCCCTGTCTGGAGCCTAACGCCCCAGGGGATCAGGGTTTGGGTCCTTTTTTACAGGAGGACCACTTGACGTAGCACCCGTTTGCACGTTTTTGTGAACACTCTCTATGTATGTGCACATTTTTTCTGCACCAGGTGAAGTTTTTTGGGTGTGTTTTGCATATCAGTGACTCTGCAGTACCCAAATACACCAGTCACAATGCTGCACAGTGCACAATACAAATCCACTTTAATATGCTTTTTATATTAGAAAGTATATTATAAATGTATTACACTAGTGTTGCTCACGAATATTCGCATTGCGAATATTCGCTACGAATATTGCATATTCGAGTATTCGCGAATAACGCGAATATCGCGGCGAATATTCGCTATTTCGAATATTCGAATGTTTTAAAAAATTTTTTAGAACAGATCACATCCTAGAGATCCCCATCGACGTCTAAAAGCATTGCTGGTATGATTAGAGACCTTGGGCCGAGTAGCTGCAGCGCTCATTTTATATTGCCGAAAAATCGCAATGCGATTATTCGGTAATAGCGATATCGCGCGATTATTTTATATTGTAATATATCACGAATATTCTGAGCCAATCAGAGTGCTCCTTCCGCATTTGCCGAATATTCGCAATTTTTGTGTATTGTAATATATCACGAATATTCTGAGCCAATCAGAGTGCTCCTTCCGCATTTCTCGAATATTCGCAATTTTTGTGTATTGTAATATATCACGAATATTCTGAGCCAATCAGAGTGCTCCTTCCGCATTTCTCGAATATTCGCAATTATTGTGTATTGTAATATATCACGAATATTCTGAGCCAATCAGAGTGCTCCTTCCGCATTTCTCGAATATTCGCAATTATTGTGTATTGTAATATATCACGAATATTCTGAGCCAATCAGAGTGCTCCTTCCGCATTTCTCGAATATTCGCAATTATTTTGTATTGTAATATATCACGAATATTCTGAGCCAATCAGAGTGCTCCATTCCGCATTTCTCGAATATTCGCAATTATTTTGTATTGTAATATATCACGAATATTCTGAGCCAATCAGAGTGCTCCATTCCGCATTTCTTGAATATTCGCATTCGCAATTCGCAATTCGCAATTCGCATTCGCAAAAATTCGCGAAAATTCGCAATCATTTAATTTCCAAAAAATATCACGAATATTCGTATTTAGCGAATATATGTCGAATATTCGACTATATATTCGAGATATATCGCGAATTCGAATATGGCATATTCTGCTCAACACTATATTACACCCCTATATACTGCACACAAAACAATAGTACACCTATACCAGTCCTTAAAAGGACTTTTGTGGACCTGTTAGCTAACGATTTGTGTCACTACAGTCTGTCCCTGCTCCGCACAGCAACCTCTCCCTACACTGACAAAAAGCAGAGTGTATCACACCAGTTATAAAACTTTTTTTTTCCAGTATCATTTGTCACTGTGTGTAGCAAGAGGTAAAGCAGCAAAACAGAAAAAAAATAATTCTGCAGTACCCAAATACACCAGTTACAATGTTGCACAGTGCACAATACAAATCCACTTTAATATGCTTTCTATGTTAGAAAGTATATTATAAGTGTATTAAACCCCTATATACTGCACACCAAACAATAGTACATCTATACCAGTCCTTAAAAGGACGTTTGTGGACCTGTTAGCTAACGATTTGTGTCACTAGTACTACAGCCTGTCCCTGCTTCACACAGCACAGCAACCTCTCCCTACACTGACAAAAATCTGAATGTAAAATGGCCACCAGATCAGGTCTATTTATAAGGTAGGGGGTATGTCCATGTGCTGAAATGTCTCAATTGGCTGTCCTGTACCACCTAATGGATTTGTCATGGATTAAAGTTCTTCTCAATGTAAAATGGCGGACAGCCGTGAATATCGCCAGATGACTGCCTGTTCGGCAAACCGCAAGTGAGCAAAGTTTACTGCAAAACGACCGCTGGGCAAACCACCAGGCCATCTCTATTCATGTACAATACATATGTAAAGGGTAAGCAGGCAGTGCTTCATAAATTCTTGTAATAAATATATACATTTAGATGGCAATAACAAAATTCAAATGTGCAGCTAAGGACTAGAAGTGATATATATATATATATATATATATATATATATATATATATATATATATATATATATATATATATATATATATATATATATATATATATATATATATATATATATATATATATATGTATGTATAGTTATATACAAAATTTCATTCAAAAGCTTTACTTTGAACAATAAGTAATCTGAACTTGTGAAACTGAAATGTTTCATTAGGAAGATACTGTATGTAAATAGCCGCAACAGCTCTGTTTGTTTTATAAACAAAATGGGAAGCTGCCAAATGTCTTAGGCATATGTTCATCAGAAATATGGATCCTTGTGTAATGTTTGTATAAACCTGCAAAAAAAAAAACAGTGAATTTATAGAACAAATATCTTACACAGGCCCATAAGCTCATAGTCCTGTAGATTTTTTTTTTTTTTTAGGAACATACAAAATCAATTGGCTCTAACTGAACAGGATGCATTAAAGTATGTCCAAAGCCAACACTTTTTATCCATTTGTATAGAGTAATGCCTTGTACACAGGATCGGAATTTTCGATGAAAAAAGTCAGATAGAGCTTTTTTATCGGATATTCCGACCGTGTGTGGGCCCCATCGGACTTTTTCCCATCAGAGTTTAGAAATAGAAAATGTTTTATTTTTTTCCAATGGAAAAAAATCCTATCTGAAATTCCGATTGTCTGTGTGGAACTCCGACTGAGAAACAAACATGCATGCTCAGAATCAAGTCGATGCATGCTCAGAAGCATTGAACTTCATTTTTCTCGGCTCGTCGTAGTGTTTTATGTCACCGTCTTTTGGACGGTCGAAAATTGGTCTGTATGCAAGACAGCTTGAATGGGATTCTAATGGAAAATTCCATCAGATTGTATCCCATTGGCAATTCCGAACGTGTATACAGGGCATCAGGAATCATTAACCACCTGTCAGTTATTTTTTTATTTGCCATGTGTGTCACATTGATGAGATATCTCAGGAAGAAATGTATACAAAGTGAAGGAAATGCCCTCAAATGAATGTCACAGGAACAAATGTCACATCTTGTATAAACAATAGCGCCAAACGGCCTATTTAAGCTGGGCTATGACATGAATGGATTGCAGAGTCATCTTTAGCTAGTTCCTGTTTTATCTTGACTTTGACCTGCCTAACCTGCATACCTGTGTATGACTCAGCTTGCTCCTGACCTGTCTAAGGATTTCTCTGTGCCTGCTGTGACCTCAGCTTGTGTTCAGACTATGCTCCTTTTTGCACCCCCTGTACCTTGCTACCTGGATGTTAATGATCTTCTAGCTTGTGTCCTAGCTACACTCATGTCTGCCGATAAAGTGTCTCCATGTTCCAGTACCTGGTTCCTGCCTGTTGATCTACGGTCATGTGCTTCCTGCCAACACCAGCTGGTGCTGCCTGGCACACCGACCCTTGTGTCACTCTGTGTCCTTATACATCCTGTCATCACTACCAGGAGTGTTGAACAAGAGGTGCAAGAGAAGCCCCCTCTCCAGCTCGATCTCCACCAGGTACGTGACAACTCAAAATTTAGAATTTCTTACAACTTTCAGGCCGCATTTACACCTATGCAAATTGGTTGTGGCTTAAACCGCATCCAATACGCAGAACATTTCTAAATACATTGTTTTCAATGAGGCTGGTTCACATATGTGCGATGCATTCGCACTGCGCATTGCAGAAAAAACGTGTGCGTATTTTATGCCTTGCGGTGTGGCTCAGGTGCGAATTCAGGCCCATTATCTTCTATGGGTATGCAGCTGATTCACAGATGTGTTCATTTCTCTTCAGGAATTTCTCTCATTCAGCCCAATACAGTTCCCTCCCACTCTCCTCTCCCCTGTAACTTCTCCCAGGTCTTCAAATTCACAATAAATTTCCCCAATGAGATTAATGACAGCAAAATAAAAACTGACAGGGGTTCTAACTGTTACAAAACAAAAGAAAAAATGTTTTTATATTGGATACATTTGAACACAGCTGGGTAATAGCAGTGACCACAATGGGCCAGATTCTCAAAATAATTACGCCGGTGTAACTACAGATACACCGGCGTAATTCGAATATCCCGCCGGCATATCATTGTTTTGTATTCTCAAAACAAGATACGCCGGAATTAGGCTAGGATCCGACTGGCGTAAGTCACTTACACCATCGGTTCCCAAATGCAATAATACGCCGGCACCTGATTTAGCCAAAAGGCCGAGCAGTGGCAGGGAAGACACCACGCCCAGCCAAGCCAGAGTGCAATGGCCGAGCCTCGCCCTGGGAGAACCACCTTCATGACCATGGTGTCTCCTCTGCCAGATAAGCTCATGGTTATTTCTCTCCACAGAAATCTTTAGTAAACAACAAAATATGTATTTGTTCTGAAGAGAAACCAGAGTATAACCCGGCAGAACACACATGCTGTTCAACTCATAGTGACTCCAAGACAGCCTAATTTGCACGTCTGTGCAGCTGCATGGGGGGGCGAGAATCAGTAGGCATGCATAACAATCGGCTTCATCAGAACTAGGGATGAGCTTCGCGTTTGATCGCATCGAACATTGGCCGTTCGATCGTTCTTCGAAAACGATCAAATTGGGTCGTTCGCGCCAAATTTGATTGACCCATAATTCACTGCGGCGTTGCGCGCTGATGATTGGCCAAGCATGCACCATGACCCCGCATGCTTGGCCAATCACAGCGCGCAAAAAACAAAGAGACCTAATTGGCCAAAGCCTGGGTGCTTTGGCCAAATAGTGCTCAGGGCTTTAGCACACACCCCACACTATAAAAGGCCGCCTCCCGTGCGGCCTCGTGTAATGTGTTCCGGCTTGCTTTGCAGTCAGACAGACAGACAGAGAGAGATAGATAGATAGATAGATAGATAGATAGATAGATAGAGACACAGGGCCAGATTCAGGTAGATGGGCGAATCTTTATTTTAAAGTAACGTTTCTCATTTACGTTACTCCGCCGAAACTTTAGGAGCAAGTACTGTTATTCACAAAGCACTTGCTCCTAAAGTTGCGGCGGCGTAGTGAAAATGAGCCGGCGGAATTCAAATTGGGCGGGTAGGGGGCGTGTATTATTATAACTAGGCACGATCCCGCGGCGAACGTACTGCGCATGCGTCGACTGTCAGTGCGCATGCTCCAAATTCTGTCAGTGAACGTCAATGACGTCAATCCCCATTCACGGACGTTTTACGCAAACGACGCAAATTTTTTTAAATTGGACGCGATGACGACGGCCATACTTAACATAGGATACTCCACTAGGGGGCTGGTTTTTCTTTACGCCGCGTATCTCTTACGGAAACGTCGGAAAGTCACTGCGTCGGGCCCGAATACGATCGTGAATTGCCGATTCTCGCTGATTAGCATATTCTCGGCGTTAATCAGCGGGAACGCCCCGAGCGCCATTTTTAAAATTGCAGTCCGATACGACGGCGAAATACGATTACGCCGCTCGTATAGGAACTCCAACCCGGCGTTTCTTGTTTTCTGCTTACTGAAAACAGAAACGCCGGCTCAAAGTGAGAGTTAGGCTGGAGTATCACTGATACTCCAGCCTAACTCTACCTGAATCTGGCCCACAGTGTCTTTTCACATAGATAGATAGATAGATCAGGGAGGCTACTAGTTAGTATAGTTAAATGTACAGTTTGTAGAGAATATATTGACATCCCTAGGAGTTGTCAATATATTTATAAACTGCATAGCTTAGCTAGTTCTGCTATTAGTATCTGTCAGGCAGGAGATTGTGCTTGATGCTCTAACGTGTTAGTCGTGTGTCTAGTATTTTGCACATAGACGCATTACCTGTTACTGCACGTGTGCTATTTATTTGCACAGAAAGGAAGTTGCTGTTAATGCAAGTGGGCTATTGAATTGCACAGAAACGCAGTCGCTCTGACTGTGCGTGTGCTGTTTAATACCACCTTAGCGCATTTGGTGTCACCGCACGTCTGCTTTTACATACCACCTGAGCGCATTTGGTGTCACCGCACGTGCTGTTACATATCACCTGAGCGCATTTGGTGTCATCTCACGTGTGCTGTTACATACCACCTGAGCGCATTTGGTGTCACCGCACGTGTGCTGTTACATACCACCTGAGCGCATTTGGTGTCACCGCACGTGTGCTGTTACATACCACCTGAGCGCATTTGGTATCACCGCACATGTGCTGTTACATACCACCTTAGCGCATTGGGTGTCACCGCACGTGTGCTGTTACATACCACCTTAGCGCATTTGGTGTCACCGCACGTGTGCTGTTACATACCACCTTAGCGCATTTGGTGTCACCACACGTGTGCTGTTATATACCACCTGAGCGCATTTGGTGTCACCGCACCTGTGCTGTTATATACCACCTGAGCGCAGTTAGTGTCACTGTACGTGTGCTGTTATATACCACTTGAGCGCATTTGGTGTCACCGCACCTGTGCTGTTATATACCACCTGAGCGCAGTTAGTGTCACCGCACCTGTGCTGTTATATACCACCTGAGTGCATTTGGTGTCACTGCACCTGTGCTGTTATATACCACCTGAGCGCAGTTAGTGTCACCGCACTTGTGCTGTTATATACCACCTGAGCGCATTTGGTGTCACCGCACCTGTGCTGTTACATACCACCTGAGTGCAGTTAGTGTCACCGCACCTGTGCTGTTATATACCACCTGAGCGCAGTTAGTGTCACTGTACGTGTGCTGTTATATACTACCTGAGCGCAGTTAGTGTCACTGTACGTGTGCTGTTATATACTACCTGAGCGCAGTTAGTGTCACTGTACGTGTGCTGTTATATACCACCTGAGAGCATTTGGTGTCACCGCACCTGTGCTGTTATATACCACCTGAGCGCAGTTAGTGTCACCCCACCTGTGCTGTTATATACCACCTGAGCGCATTTGGTGTCACCGCACCTGTGCTGTTATATAACACCTGAGCGCAGTTAGTGTCACCGCACGTGTGCTGTTATATACCACCTGAACGCATTTAGTGTCACCGCACCTGTGCTGTTATATACCACCTGAGCGCATTTGGTGTCACTGCACCTGTGCTGTTATATACCACCTGAGCGCATTTGGTGTCACTGCACCTGTGCTGTTATATACCACCTGAGCGCAGTTAGTGTCACTGTACGTGTGCTGTTACATACCACCTGAGCTCAGTTAGTGTCACCGCACCTGTGCTGTTATATACCACCTGAGCGCAGTTAGTGTCACTGTACAGGTGCTGTTATATACCACCTGAGCGCATTTGGTGTCACCGCACATGTGCTGTTATATACCACCTGAGCGCAGTTAGTGTCACCGCACCTGTGCTGTTATATACCACCTGAGCACATTTGGTGTCACCGCACCTGTGCTGTTATATACCACCTGAGCACAGTTAGTGTCACCGCACCTGTGCTGTTATATACCACCTGAGCGCAGTTAGTGTCACTGTACGTGTGCTGTTATATACCACCTGAGCGCATTTGGTGTCACCGCACCTGTGCTGTTATATACCACCTGAGCGCAGTTAGTGTCACCGCACCTGTGCTGTTATATACCACCTGAGCGCAGTTAGTGTCACTGTACGTGTGCTGTTATATACCACCTGAGCGCATTTGGTGTCACCGCACCTGTGCTGTTATATACCACCTGAGCGCAGTTAGTGTCACCGCACCTGTGCTGTTATATACCACCTGAGTGCAGTTAGTGTCACTGTACGTGTGCTGTTACATACCACCTGAGCGCAGTTGGTGTGACTCCGCTTGTGCTGTTACATACCACCTGAATGCAGTTGGTGTCACTGCGCTTGTGCTGTTACATACCACCTGAACGCATAAATATGTCTGGAAGGACAACAAAGAGAGGCAGAGAGTCACAAGGGCAAGCAGGCTCTGCATGTAGAGCCTGCATGCCTCGCTGGACAGGGCGGTCAGTGGTAAGGTGCATATTACTGCTAAATCATGGTCCAGCAGGCATGGACAGGGACGTTACCTGTCTTTTATGGCACATTGGGTGATTCTGCTGGCAGCTGGTAAGGACGCAGGGCAAGGTCCAGTAGTTTTGGAGGTTGTTCCGCCACCACGCCTCCAAAACACTACTACTGCTTGTGACACACCTCTCTCCTCCACCCCCTCCTCTTTTTCTTCCTCTGTGGCCTCTTCCTGTGGTGATGTTTTCTCCGAACCAGCCGTGCTCCGTAGGCGTACGAGGGGATACGCAGGAATGCAGGCCAAGAGATGCCATGCGGTGCTAGAGCTGGTGTGCTTGGGAGACAGGAGCCACACTGGGGAAGAGGTTTTGTCAGCTCTGCAGGGTCAGGCTGAGAGGTGGTTCACGCCACGCCAGCTGAAGCCTGGAATGGTGGTCAGTGATAATGGCACCAACCTCCTCTCTGCCCTGCGACAGGGAAAACTCACCCACGTGCCCTGTTTTGCGCATGTCCTCAATTTGGTGGTGCATCGGTTCTTGGGCAGGTACCCGGGCTTGCAGGATGTCCTGAAGCAGGCCAGGAAAGTCTGTGTGCATTTTCGAAGGTCATATAATGCCACTGCTCGGCTGACTGACCTCCAAAGGGAATACAACCTGCCCAAGAACTGCCTAATTTGTGACATGCCCACCAGATGGAACTCAACGTTGGCCATGCTGCAGCAGCTGCACACGCAGCAACGGGCCATCAATGAGTACCTGTGCCAATATGGCAGCAGAACTGGGTCAGGGGAGCTAGGTTTTTTTTCCCGACGCCAGTGGGCCTTGATCAGGGATGCATGCACTGTCCTGTCACCATTTGAGGAGGCCACGAGGATGGTGAGCAGTGACAGTGCATGCATCAGTGAGACTGTCCCTCTTATTCACATGTTGGAGCACACGCTACGTGAAATAATGGACAGAGCCCTTGAGGCAGAACAGAGGGAGGAAGAGGAGGACTTCCTTACCTCTCAAGGCCCCCTTTACCCAGACAGTGGTCCTGCTTGCCCACCTAGCACACAGGAATAAGAGGAGGAGGAGGAGGAGGAGGATTGTATCAGCAGCATGGAGGTGGAGCCTAGCACTCAGCAGCAGCAGTCTTTAAGGTATCATTTACAGTCCCAAGGAGCACGTGGACTTTTACGTGGCTGGGATGAGGTGCCTGTGGATCCTGTCATCCTTAGTGTTGAGCAGAATACGCCATATTCGCTTTCGCAATATTTCGCGAATATATAGGAGAATATTCGAGAAATATTCGTAAATTTCGAATATTCGTGATATTTCATCCAAAAAAAAAATGCGAAATTCATTGCGAAATTCTCGACCGCGCATGCGCGCGGACAACACGCCGTCGCGAAAACGGCGATCATTTCCTGGATTCTTTGCCAGTGTATATTCGGATTGCTATTTAGTGCTGCCCTGCGAATCTACTGCTGCCCTGCGAAGCGAAGATGGTGGGGAGTAACTTTTCATCCAGTGAGGAAAAACTGCTGATTACTGTAAGTAATTTCACCACTTGTTATTTCATTATCTTTAACTGCATTTTAGACTAGTTAAAAAGTTAGGATGCAAGATCAGATATTAGTATTTCCCAAACAGTGTGTCTCCAGCGGTTGCAAAACTACAACTCCCAGCATGCCCAGGGTTGCCACCCTTTGTTCATTTCAAACCCGAACACTTCAGCGTCGCACAGCAATTTTTTGTCTTAGTTTGCATAGATGTCGCTATTAAATAACATTTCTAACCATATGAAATTAATCACAAAAGTTCCTCTTTACATCAGAGTCCACAGACTTCCCCTTTTACATCAGAGTCCACAGACTTCCCCTTTTACATCAGAGTCACAGACTTCCCCTTTTACATCAGAGTCCACAGAGTTCTCCCTTTACATTAGAGTTCACAGAGTTCTCCCTTTACATCAGTGTCCACAGAGTTCTCCCTTTACATCAGAGTCCACAGAATTCTCCTTTATCATCAGTGTCCACATAGTTCTCCCTTTACATCAGAGTCCACATAGTTCTCCCTTTGCATCAGTGTCCACAGAGTTCTCCCTTTACATCAGTGTCCACAGAGTCTCCCTTTACATCAGAGTCCACAGAGTTCTACCTTTTACATTAGAGTCCACAGAGTTCCCCTTTTACATTAGAGTCCACAGAGTTCTCCCTTTACATCAGAGTCCACAGAGTTCTCCCTTTACATCAGAGTCCCCAGAGTTCTACCTTAACATCAGAGTCCACAGAGTTCTTCCCTTTATATCAGAGTCCACAGACTTCCCCTTTTACATCAGGATCCATAGACTTCCCCTTTAGATCAGTGTCCACAGAGTTCTCCCTTTACATCAGTGTCCACAGAGTTCTCCCTTTACATCAGTGTCCACAGAGTTCTCCCTTTACATCAGTGTCCACAGAGTTCTCCCTTTACATCAGTGTCCACAGAGTTCTCCCTTTACATCAGAGTCCACAGAGTTCTACCTTTAACATTAGAGTCCACAGAGTTCTCCCTTTACATCAGAGTCCACAGAGTTCTCCCTTTACATCAGAGTCCACAGAGTTCTCCCTTTACATCAGAGTCCACAGACTTCCCCTTTTACATCAGGATCCACAGACTTCCCCTTTTAGATCAGTGTCCACAGAGTTCTCCCTTTACATCAGAGTCCACAGAGTTCTCCCTTTACATCAGAGTCCACAGAGTTCTCCCTTTACATCAGTGTCCACAGAGTTCTCCCTTTACATCAGTGTCCACAGAGTTCTCATTTTACATCAGAGTCCACACAGTTCTCCCTTTACATCAGAGTCCACAGAGTTCTACCTTTTACATTAGAGTCCACAGAGTTCTACCTTTTACATTAGAGTCCACAGAGTTCCCTTTTACATTAGAGTCCACAGAGTTCCCTTTTACATTAGAGTCCACAGAGTTCTCCCTTAACATTAGAGTCCAGAGTAACCTTCCCTTTTAAATTAGAGTCACTGAGTTCCCTTTTACATTAGAGTCCACAGAGTTCTCCTTAAATCAGAGTCACAGAGTTCTCCCTTAACATACAGTCCACAGAGTTCTACCTTTACATCAGAGTCCACAGAGTGTACATCAGAGTCCTCAGAGTTCTACCTTTTACATTAGAGTCCACAGAGTTCCCTTTTACATTAGAGTCCACAGGTTCCCCTTTTACATTAGAGTCCACAGAGTTCTCCCTTAACATTAGAGTCCACAGAGTTCTCCTTTATCGAGTCCACAGAGTTCTACCTTAAAATCAGAGTCCACAGAGTTTCCCCTTTATATCAGAGCCATCAGAGTTCCCCTTTTACATCAGGATCCATAGACTTCCCCTTTTAGATCAGTGTCCACAGAGTTCTCCTTTACATCAGTGTCCACAGAGTTCTCCCTTTACATCAGTGTCCACAGAGGTCTCCCTTTACATCAGTGTCCACAGAGTTCTCCCTTTACATCAGTGTCCACAGAGTTCTCCCTTTACATCAGAGTCCACAGAGTTCTACCTTTTACAGAGTCCAAGAGTTCTCCTTTACATCAGAGTCCACAGAGTTCTACCTTTACATTAGAGTCACAGTTCTACCTTTTACATTAGAGTCCACAGAGTTCCTTTTACATTATCCCAGAGTTCCCCTTTTACATTAGAGTCCACAGAGTTCTCCCTTAACATTAGAGTCCACAGAGTTCCCCTTTTAAATTAGAGTCCACTGAGTTCCCCTTTTACATTAGAGTCCACAGAGTTCTCCCTTAACATCAGAGTCCACAGAGTTCTCCCTTAACATCACAGTCCACAGAGTTCTACCTTAACATCAGAGTCCACAGAGTTTTCCCTTTACATCAGAGTCCACAGAGTTCTACCTTTTACATTAGAGTCCACAGAGTTCCCCTTTTACATTAGAGTCCACAGAGTTCCCCTTTTACATTAGAGTCCACAGAGTTCTCCCTTAACATTAGAGTCCACAGAGTTCTCCCTTTACATCAGAGTCCACAGAGTTCTACCTTAACATCAGAGTCCACAGAGTTTCCCCTTTATATCAGAGTCCACAGAGTTCCCCTTTTACATCAGGATCCATAGACTTCCCCTTTTAGATCAGTGTCCACAGAGTTCTCCCTTTACATCAGTGTCCACAGAGTTCTCCCTTTACATCAGTGTCCACAGAGTTCTCCCTTTACATCAGTGTCCACAGAGTTCTCCCTTTACATCAGTGTCCACAGAGTTCTCCCTTTACATCAGAGTCCACAGAGTTCTACCTTTTACATTAGAGTCCACAGAGTTCTCCCTTTACATCAGAGTCCACAGAGTTCTGCCTTTACATCAGAGTCCACAGAGTTCTCCCTTTACATCAGAGTCCACAGACTTCCCCTTTTACATCAGGATCCACAGACTTCACCTTTTAGATCAGTGTCCACAGAGTTCTCCCTTTACATCAGAGTCCACAGAGTTCTCCCTTTACATCAGAGTCCACAGAGTTCTCCCTTTACATCAGTGTCCACAGAGTTCTCCCTTTACATCAGTGTCCACAGAGTTCTCATTTTACATCAGAGTCCACACAGTTCTCCCTTTACATCAGAGTCCACAGAGTTCTACCTTTTACATTAGAGTCCACAGAGTTCTACCTTTTACATTAGAGTCCACAGAGTTCCCCTTTTACATTAGAGTCCACAGAGTTCCCCTTTTACATTAGAGTCCACAGAGTTCTCCCTTAACATTAGAGTCCACAGAGTTCCCCTTTTAAATTAGAGTCCACTGAGTTCCCCTTTTACATCAGAGTCCACAGAGTTCTCCCTTAACATCACAGTCCACAGAGTTCTGCCTTAACATCAGAGTCCACAGAGTTTTCCCTTTACATCAGAGTCCACAGAGTTTTCCCTTTACATCAGAGTCCACAGAGTTCTACCTTTTACATTAGAGTCCACAGAGTTCCCCTTTTACATTAGAGTCCACAGAGTTCCCCTTTTACATTAGAGTCCACAGAGTTCTCCCTTAACATTAGAGTCCACAGAGTTCCCCTTTTAAATTAGAGTCCACAGAGTTCTCCCTTAACATCAGAGTCCACAGAGTTCTCCCTTAACATCAGAGTCCACAGAGTTCTCCCTTAACATCACAGTCCACAGAGTTCTACCTTAACATCAGAGTCCACAGAGTTTTCCTTTACATCAGAGTCCACAGAGTTCTCCTTTTACATTAGAGTCCACAGAGTTCCCCTTTTACATTAGAGTCCACAGAGTTCCCCTTTTACATAAGAGTCCAGAGTTCTCCCTTAACATCAGAGTCCACAGAGTTCTCCCTTAACATCACAGTCCACAGAGTTCTACCTTAACATCAGAGTCCACAGAGTTTTCCCTTTACATCAGAGTCCACAGAGTTCTCCCTTTTCATCAAAAAGTGAAAAGAAACAAACATATTATTTTTCATATGTAAAGATAGGGATTAAAAAAAATAATCTATTGTACAGGGCCAGTGTAAGGGTCAAAAAAATAATTATAGTGGTCAGATGAATAGCAACTCATTTCTCCCCTATACGTCTATCCTGTGATGTTACTCATATATACATAATTATGCAAATGATAATGGCTGCTTATATTTATTCCAAAAAGCTGGTGACCAAAATGGCAACATATAAAATCTGTCATGTTACCACTGTCAGTGATTAATAAGGCGAGAATGCTTCCAATTATTGAATACCATACATTTACGTCATATATCCATAAGGGTTTAAACAAAAGTATTATAATATACTTTGTTTCTTATCTTGCAGAGGTTCCTGCAACATGGTTACGACCTAATGAGGTGCCAGCAGGATAAACAAAAAATTGTCCAGTCCGTATTGGAGGGAATTACATGAGTTTCATGGCGGTTCACATGACCACATGGCCATTCTCAAAAAATGGTCAGACCTGAAGAGGCGCCACATGGACGGGGTCACACAGATCCGCGATGAATTTCATCCAGGTAAGTTATTGGTGACAGTCATGTAAGGTGATATGTAATTAACCTTTAGGGCAGATGTTGTTAACCCAGACGCCATGTTGTGGTAACATATATCACCACCGAAGGTATTCATAGTACTGTTGAAAAAAGACATTATTCCATCAAGTTAAACCATGGAATTAAATGGTGGTGGTGTGTGGTGGGTTTCAAGGGGAAAGGGTGGTATTTTATAACTCAATTACCACTAAATTCCTGTGCTAGGTGTGGGGTTATCATAGTAATCCCGTGTACTCCATCAGGCCCTTTTTTTAACATGAGATCTTCAGAATAATACAAAGGAAACACAAACAGCTAATTTTACCATGGTGGCAGCCCAGCTCACACTCAGTCCCCTGTAGTGCCAGCAAGACCCTTTAGTATAACATTATCCCTGGTTAACTGTCTATATAAATAAATGTGTATTCATATACAATACAGCAGAGTACACAGAATTTGCATATGTTATTAGAAATCATTTTTAATATATAAACATTGTGTTATTATAGGATCTCCTCTACCATCTGTGTGCCCCAAGCGCACAAGGCGACAGGCCGCAGAGGAGGAGGAGGAAGAAGAGGAGGATGAAGAGGAGGATGCAGAGGAGGAGAGGGATAAGGAGCAGCCAGGGCCCTCCGATCTTACCACCCCCAGCTCCTGAGGAGCTGCAACTTCCCCCAACCCAAACCTCCTGGTGAATGCCATGATGCAGATGAGGAGCAGGAGGATGACACAGCGCCTGTGATGACCATCAGTCAGGAGGGTAAATATGTGCACAACGATTAATGACATTTCAACAATAAGATGTAGATATAAAAAAGTACAGTATTTAATCCTAATTTTTTTTTTCTTATATCCTAACAGTTTTGAAAGAGATTCAGGAGAAATCCCATGTCATGGAGAGGACCAATCAAAAAGTCCTGTCCAATCGGCGCAAAATAAAAAAAATTGGACCTCGAGAGATGAACAGCTCTTACAACAGCAGAGAAAAAATTTCGAGGAGCTGGCTGAGATTTACAAGCGCTTGAAAAAATCCATGTAAATATTTATATTTTTGGTTATTAAACCTGTTATTCTTTTCAAATGTTTCCTTTCTTATTGAGATTGTTAGGTCTTTCAACACATCTAACTTCACATCTAACACATCAACATCAACATCAACACATCTAACTTCATAATAACCTAAAAACATTTCATACTATTATTTTATTTAACACAAATCTAATAAAAAACAAAATACACGGACACAGACACTACTAACACAAACTAAACTGTTGAAAAATTACTATAACAAAAGCTACAATATATACATATATATATATATATATATATATATATATATATATATATAGATATATAGATATATAGATATAGATATAGAGAGAGAGCGAGAAAGAGAAGAGAGTGCTGATTTGCTCTTGCAGATAGGCTAATAGTTGCAGTAAAAAGGCCACAAACCAGGGTTTAACATAACGTTCAGTCATTAGTCACACTTGCTGTTTGTTACGATCCGGTCTGGTAGCTTTTAGCGGAGGCTGTTTGTGGATCCGCTGTGACAGAGAGGTCATGAAGCATTACTCAGCATGAAGGCAGCAGCAGCAGTAGTATTCAAATATAAAGTAATTATCACACACACAACATTTACAAGCAGTAGTGGTAATAGTACTAGATAGCATCTAAACACTTGGGCAAGACTTGACAGCAGCAGTAGTGGTAATAGTAGTATATAGTGGCAAATAACTTGTGACATAGGTGTCTGAGCACTGGCAGCAGCAGTATAGTAGTAACAGTACACAATAAAGTGTTTTATCACTTGTGGAAGAGGTGGCAGCAGCACAGCAGCAGCATTGGTAATTGTAGCATATAGTGCCAAAGAACTTGTCACATAGGTATCTGAGCACTGGCAGCAGCAGTATAGTAGTAACAGTACACAATAAAGTGTTTATCACTTGTGGAAGAGGTGGCAGCAGCACAACAGCAGCATTGGTAATTGTAGCATATAGTGCCAAAGAACTTGTCACATAGGTATCTGAGCACTGGCAGCAGCAGTATAGTAGTAACAGTACACAATAAAGTGTTGTATCACTTGTGGAAGAGGTGCAGCAGCACAGCAGCAGCATTGGTAATTGTAGCATATAGTGCCAAAGAACTTGTCACATAGGTATCTGAGCAGCAGAAATATTAGTAACAGTACACAATAAAGTGTTGTATCACTTGTGGAAGAGGTGGCAGCAGCACAGCAGCAGCATTTGAAATTGTAGCATATAGTGCCAAAGAACTTGTCACATAGGTATCTGAGCACTGGCAGCAGCAGTATAGTAGTAACAGTACACAATAAATTGTTGTATCACTTGTGGAAGAGGTGGGAGCAGCACAGCAGCAGCATTGGTAATTGTAGCATATAGTGCCAAAGAACTTGTCACATAGGTATCTGAGCAGCAGAAATATTAGTAACAGTACACAATAAAGTGTTTTATAACTTGTGGAAGAGGGTGGCAGCAGCACAGCAGCAGCATTGGTAATTGTAGCATATAGTGCCAAAGAACTTGTCACATAGGTATCTGAGCAGCAGAAATATTAGTAACAGTACACAATAAAGTGTGGTATCACTTGTGGAAGAGGTGGCAGCAGCACAGCAGCAGCATTTGAAATTGTAGCATATAGTGCCAAAGAACTTGTCACATAGGTATCTGAGCACTGGCAGCAGCAGTATAGTAGTAACAGTACACAATAAAGTGTTGTATCACTTGTGGAAGAGGTGGGAGCAGCACAGCAGCAGCATTGGTAATTGTAGCATATAGTGCCAAAAAACTTGTCACATAGGTATCTGAGCAGCAGAAATATTAGTAACAGTACACAATAAAGTGTTATATCACTTGTGGAAGAGGTGGCAGCAGCACAGCAGCAGCATTGGTAATTGTAGCATATAGTGCCAAAGAACTTGTCACATCGGTATCTGAGCAGCAGCATAGTAGTAACAGTAACAATAAAGTGTTTGTATCATGTGAAGAGTGGCAGCAGACAGCAGCACAGTAAAGTGTTGTATCACTTGTGGAAGAGGTGGCAGCAGCACAGCAGCAGCATTTGAAATTGTAGCATATAGTGGCAAAGAATTTGTCACATAGGTATCTGAGCAGCAGAAGTATTAGTAACAGTACACAATAAAGTGTTGTATCACTTGTGGAAGAGGTGGCAGCAGCACAGCAGCAGCATTGGTAATTGTAGCATATAGCGGCAAAGAACTTGTCACATAGGTATCTGAGCAGCAGCAAGTATTAGTAACAGTACACAATAAAGTGTTTGTATCATTGTGGAGAGGTGGCAGCAGCACAGCAGCAGCATTGGTAATTGTAGCATATAGTGCCAAAGAACTTGTCACATAGGTATCTGAGCACTGGCAGCAGCAGTATAGTAGGAACAGTACACAATAAAGTGTTTTATCACTTGTGGAAGAGGTGGCAGCAGCACAGCAGCAGCAGCAGCAGCAGCATTGGTAATTGTAGCATATAGTGCCAAAGAACTTGTCACATAGGTATCTGGAGCAGCAGCAATATTAGTACAGTACACATAAAGTGTTATATCACTTGTGGAAGAGGTGACAGCAGCACAGCAGCAGCAGCATTGGTAATTGTAGCATATAGTGCCAAAGAACTTGACACATAAGTATCTGGGAGCAGCAGAAATATAGTACAGTACACAATAAAGTGTTGTATCATTGTGGGAAGGTGGCAGCAGCACAGCAGCAGCAGCATTTGATTGTAGCATATAGTGCCAAGAACTTGTCACATAGGTAAGTGAGCACTGGGCACAGCAGCATAGTAGAACAGTACACAATAAAGTGTTTATCACTTGTGGAAGAGGTGGCAGCAGCACAGCAGCAGCAGCATTGGTAATTGTAGCATATAGTGCCAAATAACTTGACACATAAGTATCTGAGCACTGGCAGCAGCAGCAGCATAGTAGTACCAGTACACAATTAAGTGACTCGTGGTCGTGGAAGAGGTGGCAGCAGCACAGCAGCAAGCATTGATATTAGCATATAACAAAGTGACACATCTGAGCACTAAGTAGTACCAGTACACAATTAAGTGTTTTTTCACTTGTGGAAGAGGTGGCAGCAGCAGCAGCAGCAGCATTGGTAATTGTAGCATATAGTGCCAAAGAACTTGACACATAAGTATCTGAGCAGCAGAAATATTAGTAACAGTACACAATAAAGTGTTGTATCACTTGTGGAAGAGGTGGCAGCAGCACATCAGCAGCATTTGAAAATTGTAGCATATAGTGTCAAAGAACTTGTCACATAGTATCTGAGTGGCAGCAGCAGTATAGTAGGAACAGTACACAATAAAGTGTTTTATCACTTGTGTGAAGAAGGTGGCAGCAGCATCAGCAGCATTGGAAATTGTAGCATATAGTTCAAAGAACTTGTCACATAGGATATGAGCAGCACTGGCAGCAGCAGTATAGTAGGAACAGTACACAAAATAAAGTGTTGTTATCACTTGTGGAAGAGTGCTGACAGCAGCACAGCACAGCATTGGTAATTGTAGCATATAGTGGCAAATAATTTGTCACATAGGTATCTGAGCAGCAGAGTAAATTAGTAACAGTACACAATAAAGTGTTGTATCACTTGTGGAAGAGGCAGTGGCAGCAGCACAAGCAGCATTTGAAATTGTAGCATATAGTGGCAAAGAATTTGTCACATAGGTAATCTGAGCAGCAGAAGTATTATAACGTACACAATAAAGTGTTGTATCACTTGTGGAAGAAGGTGGCAGCAGCACAGCAGCAGCATTGGTAATTGTAGCATATAGTGTCAAAGAACTTGTCACATCCGTATCTAACGAGCACTGGCACAGCACAGCAGCATTTAGTAGTAGTGTCAGTGTCACAATTAGTAGCGTTTTTTTATCACTTGTGGAAGAGGGGGCAGCAGCACAGCAGCAGCACAGCAGCATTGAAATTGTAGCATATAGTGCCAAAGAACTTGACACATAAGTATCTGAGCACTGGCAGCAGCAGCAGCAGCATAGTAGTACCAGTACACATAAAGCGTTCTTTTCTCGTGGTCGTGGAAGAGGTGGCAGCAGCACTAGCAGCCAGCAGCAATGATATTGTAGCATATAGTGCCAAAGAACTTGACACATAAGTATCTGAGCACTGGCAGGGCAGCGCATAGTAGTACCAGTACACATAAAGCGTTCTTTTTCACTCGTGGTCGTGGAAGATGGCAGGCAGCAGCACAGCAGCAGCAGCATTGATAATTGTAGCATATAGTGCCAAAGAACTTGACACATAAGTATCTGAGCACTGGCAGCAGCATAGTAGTAACAGTACACAATTAAGTGTTTTTTTTTCAACCGTGGTCGTGGAAGGGTGGCAGCAGCACAGCAGCAGCAGCATTGATGATTGTAGCATATAGTGCCAAAGAACTTGACACATAAGTATCTGAGCACTGGCAGCAGCAGCAGCATAGTAGATAACAGTACACAATTAAGTGTTTTTTTCACTCGTGGTCGTGGAAGAGGTGGCAGCAGCACACAGCAGCAGCATTGATGATTGTAGCATATCTGCCAAAGAACTTGACACATAAGTATCTGAGCACTGCAGCAGCAGCAGCATAGTAGTACCAGTACACAATAAAGCGTTTTTTTCACTCGTGGTCGTGGAAGAGGTGCAGCACACAGCAGCAACAGCATTGATAATTGTAGCATATATTGCCAAAGAACTTGTCACATAGAGTAAGTGAGCACTGGCAGCAGCAGCAGCATAGTAGTACCAGTACACAATAAAGGTTTTCTTTCACTCGTGGTCGTGGAAGAGGTGGCAGCAGCACCAGCAGTAGTAAGAAAGTGGCAAATCTCACAGACAAAGGTGACAGCACCAGTAAGAATAATATATCGGTACATAATCACTCAGCCTTTGGCATTAGCAGTAGGAGCCCATATAGTGTCAAAATTACAAAAGCTTGAAATTGCAGTAGCATGGTGATTACATTTGAAAAGCAGAATGACACAGGCCTTAATAGTGATGTGCACCAGGGTGGAGTTTTTGAGTTGTGTTTTGCACGCCACAGGCTTTTCAAAAAAAAAAAAAAATCCAACTTATTCCCAGCAGCAGCATAAGGAAAGGGGGATGCACTGTGATGTAAGGAGAGGGGAACTCCACTTCTGATGGTGGGGTAGATGGTGGGGTGGCCTTTGACATCTAATGTAAGGGCAGGGGATGCGCTGGACATATAATATTACAGATATAACGGCCCTTTTATGGGCAACCATAATGCTGATGCGGACCACGATGAAATTGAGTTTGACACCCTGGGTATAAAGAGATAGGAGAGGTATTGCTAACTGACAAGGACCATTCAGCGCCCTGAACAGACCGGCGAGTGCCATAAAGTCACCGCCGATCCAGGTTCATTCATTTTGATGAATGTGAGTCTGTCCACGGAGTCTGTGGACAGACGGGTCCTCTTGTCCGTGACCACCCCACCTGCCGCGCTGAATGTCCGCTCAGATAGTACGCTGGAGGGGGGGCAAGACAATACTCCAGGCGCATACTGAGCGAGCTCGCGGCAGGTGTCCAATCTGGCAACCCCAGTACTCCATGGGTCGTCGTGCTCATACTGTCAGAAGCACTGACGGACCCCATGTAGTCTGCCACCATGTGGGCCAGCCGCTGGTGGTGACTGCTGCTGCTGCTGCTGCTGCTGGCTGCTGCTGCTGTGGTTCTGGGTCGCTCAGTTTGCAGCATGAAACATCCTCATCTCACCCATTAGGTCCCCTGCTTGGCTGCTGATGTTGCTGCTGGGTGCAGCCACCTGGCTGGTGAATGAGGGGGGAAAACTGGAGGCCGGGGAGTTGCCTGCTCCAAACGACTGACTAGGCAGGCCTGCAGTTCATCCATCGGGGCTGCCTCCGTCTGGCTGGGAGGAAACTGCTCCAGTTTCCCCTTTAAATCTGGATCTACAAGGGTGGCCAGCCAAAACTCATCCCTCTCCTTGATGGCTTTAACCCGGGTCCCTCCTGAGGCATCTCAGCATGTGGGCAGCCCATGGGAAGAGCACAGCCCGCTGTGACTCCTCATGGCTGCCTGGTCCATGACGTCCGCTTCCTCGTCATGGAGGGGCGCTGCTGTTTCGCGGGTCAGTCATGCCAAAGCCCCCCGACTATCGGTGCCCCAACACCGGCTCTCCCTCCTGACCAAGCCCTGACTCCAGACGCCACCAGTCACCTCCTGATCATCATCATGATCCTCCTCCTCGTCCTGGGCTGGTCTTGGTGGAGCATGGTTGCATCCTCCTGCTCCACCAAGGCACTCTCCCCAGCTTCGAGCACGCGATCTAGTGCCCTGTCCAGCAGGAACACTATAGGGAGCACGTCGTTGAGGCCGACATGCTCCCTGCTCACCATCTTGGTCGCCTCTCAAAAGGGCCAACACATGGCAGATCAGTGTATCTGCCCCACTCCAGACGGGTGATGTACGGGATGTGTGTTGTGATGGCCCGCCAGTGCCTTTGCTCCAGCAGGTACTCCTTCACCGCCCTTCGCTGCTCCCACAACCTCTCCAGCATGTAGAGGTTGGAGTTCCACCGCGTCACACTGTCCACAATCCAGCCCTGTGAATGGGCAGGCTGTTGTCCCGCTGCAACTTTGACAGTGACGCGGTAGCGGTTGGGGAGCGCCTGAAGTGGCTGGCAATCCTGCGTACCTTAGCACAATGTCACTCAACGGGATAGGTCGCAGGAACTTCTGCAACCACTAGGTTGAGGACATGTGCCCAACAGGGCACGTGTGTGTCAGACTGCCAGCCTGGAGGGCGAGAGGAGGTTGCTGCCATTGTCACAGACAACCAACCTGCTTGAGCCTTCGGGTTGTCAGCCACTTCTGACCTGAGCTTGAAGTGCGCTCCAGCACTTCTCGTCATTGTGTCTCCGTCCCCTAAACTAACAAGCTGGAGCACGGCCTGACAGCGCACGTGCCCCACACTTGAATAGCTACGGGGCGCTTTTGGCTGGAGGCTCAGCAGCTGCGGAGACAGTGGCTTGAGGGAGACCAGCAGTTCTCCCCTGGACACCCCGACCCGGGGCGCACCCCACAAATTCAGATGCCGCCAATCCTCCCCGGCGCCTCGGAGGGAAACCAATGGGCCGTGAAGCTTATGTAGCGCCCCTGCCCTGCCTGCTGGTCCAGCCATCCATTGTCAGATGCACCCTGTTGCTGACAGCATGATCCAGCGACAGGGTTACATTCTGCACAATGTGCTGGTGTAGGGCAGGGACACCAGTCCTGGCAAAGAATGGCGGCTGGGGACACGCCATTGGGGTTGGGCCTGCTCCAACATCTGCCTGAAGGGTTGCAGTCCACTATGTTAAAGGAAGCAGAATGTTGGGCAATAACCCTTGCCGGAGCCCATTGAGGGAACGCACACGTCGGTCTGCAGGGGAAGGGAGTGTTGCGTTCCAAGGCGTCAGAAAGCGACGCCTGGCGCCGGCGGACGGCAGTGCGGGACACCGAAGAGGAGGGTGATGATGTGGAGGTCTGGCTGCCGGTACCATTACCTCTACTAGAGGGAGGCGGGGGGCATGGCCTGCTGGTAGCCGATGAAGCTGTGGCAGGGCTGCAGTACCTGCACACTTGTGGTGGTGGCCTGCTACCACCAGCACGCTTCATCTGGTCATGCTCCTGCCAGTGGTTAAATCCTCAGGTGCTGGTTGAGTGCCGTGTACCCACCCAAGCCAAGCACTTCCCTCTCTTCACCTTGGCACGACAAGCTGGCAGATGCTACTGTCGGGTTTATCTGCTACCAAGGTGAAGTAGGCCCAGACAGGTGACTTCAGCGCCGCCCTCCCTCACTTCAGATGGGGGGTGACGCTGAATTCCACCTGCTGGGACTCGGTGCGCAAGGTGGAGCTGCCTGCTGCTGCTGCTGCTGCTGGCTGCTGACACACCTCCTGCTGCCATCACCAGTGGAGACCCTGACGCTGGTCTCCCTGTGACCTGGCGCACCGTTTCCCAGGGTGCCTACCTTCCTCGTCGTCACTGATGCTGTGAAACCGACGAGGCAGGTGGCACCCATGTTGGGTCACCCTCCTCTTCGCCCTCAGATATGTCAGACAGGGCTGACATATGGTGGTCTGAAGGAGACATCTGACATGGATGCCGCTAGCCTGGCTCCGATGTCCCCTCACAGACGCATGGTCTGACTATGTGCTGGTGTTTCCTGCAGAAAAATCACCAGCACCACCATGAAGGGAGTCTCTGGGCTACCGACAGCCGTACCCCCATCCTCCTCCTCGATTAACCCTTCAAAAAAGGTCCTGACCATCAGCACATAAATCTATGTCTGCATGATCGAGGGCCTCCCCCAAGATATCCATCTCACTTCATCCTCAAACAGCATGAGCTGGACTCTTGTGGGCTGGGGCTGGGTACTAAAGCACCGGTGTACTGATGGTGGTGGTGCTACTTGGTGTGGCTACTGGTGATGACTCAGTGGCACTGCTGTGCCCATGTACTCCACCACTGCTGGAGCC